>APFE031238347.1:18831-60995 GCA_000404065.3 Pinus taeda
TTGCGGTTCTTCGTCTGCGGTTTTTTCGAAAACATATATTATACTTTACACAGTTCTTTCTTATGTAAATTCTTCGGTGAGACTGCGGTTCTTTGGTGAAGACTGCGGTGACTTCGTGACTGCGGTTCTTCGGTGATATCTCGCCGTGAACGCAGCTTCACATAGATTTATATTTATTTCTGAACACAGATCTAGATTTATTTCTGAACGCGGCTTCTGAACGCAGATCTAGATATATACATAGATCTAGATTTATTTCTGAACGAAGCTTCTAGCTGCGATAGGTTTCTTCGGACTATCTAGATCTAATCTTTTCCGACTAGATCTAGATCTAATCTTTTGTCTTTTTCCTCTACGGCTGGGTTCTACAAGGAAGTAAAATATGGCTCCCAGCTTCATGAAAGTAGCAGCTGGCTCAGTGCCGTCAGCTCCTGGAGGGCAAGCTCCTGCCCATATTGTCAGTGAAGTCCCAGCACCCACTGTCCAGGTAGTCCAAGCCTCACTCGATGAGGCTTTGAAGTTTTCTGAAAGTGCCCTAATTTGTCGATTCAATGGTTTTTGGCCGCGACTAACAACTCTCCACAATTGGATCTTCGAGGTATGGAAGCCTGTAATTTCTGATGACATTAATATCTACCCCTGTGCTAGGGGTTTCTTTATAGTAGATTTTGAAAATCCTGAAAGCAGACAATGTATTATGGATTCCGGCCCTTGGTTTTGGGAAAAATCAGGCTTATTCATGAAGCCATGGAACCCATCATTCGATCCCTCAACAGCAGTGATAACCTCAGCACCAGTTTGGGTGAGATTGCTAAGCCTACCCTTGCATCTCTGGAATCTCTCCTCGCTAAAAGCCATTGGAAATGCAATTGGGAAATTTTACTGCAGGTGTCCAGAAACAGAGGAATATGCCAGAACCACCTATGCACGCATTTGTGTGGAAATGGACTTCAGTGACGGATTCCCAGCGGAAATAAACCTAACAAGTAAAGATTATGTGTGGAACCAGAAACTCGATTATGAAAGTGTCCTCTTCCAATGTCGATCCTGCTTTGAGACAGGCCATCTAGCAAAAAATTGCCCAAAAACCTCCCAGAAAAATCCTGGTAAAAAAAGCCACCACAGATCTACTTGGTGGGAAGGAGCACAAAAAGAACACTACACTGTCATCAAAGAAGAATACTCTAGAGAAAACTCTGAATCAAAAGAAATTGGGCAAGACAGAAACAACTCTCAAGACAAGCATGGAGAAAGCCTTGCCCAACAACAAAAGAGTGCACTCGACAACCCCTCAAGTGTCAACAGTTATGAGGATTCGATTATCGTGCAAAATAAATCTTCATTTGACAACAAAGCAGATCTCCTAGACCAAACCTCTTCTCCGACTATCTTCAAAAGGACGAACACAATTGATCGCGAAGCTAAGACACCATTGTTTCAAGAACCAGAAGAGTTGAAGGAGATGCAAGATGAAGGAAGTTGGAAGACCGTAGAGAAAAAAAAGAGAGCTACAACACCAATCTCGCCAAGAAAGACAAGGAGCCAGACAATTAAAAATTAAAAATATTATAGGTCCGATAGACCAAATTGGTCTGAGTGGACGGTAACCACCATCATCATCATCATCATCATCATCATCATCATATATATATATATTAAAAAACATATAACAATATTGTTAACCATGGATATTTATGTGACTTTTCCTTATAAATTCTTAAGGTGTAAATAACTCTTCTTACAATATCATGGGCCAATAGCTTATCAATACTACATACCCCATCAATACCACATGCCCAATATGAGGTGTTGATAGAACAATTTATTTAATTAATTAAATTTGAGATAAATTAATAAATCTTGAAAGTAGATTTATAAATGCAATTATGAATATTCTAACATATTCCATGGAGGTTCAATATTTACCATCCACCTAATAATTATCTATAATTAAATGAGAATTATGGAAGACATATTTTGAAATAATTATGCATATCAACTTAATTAAATTGCATTTTTAAATATAAGAATAAATATAAATTAAAGTATAAATGTAACAATTCTCGTTGATTTTCCATGTAAATAAAACAAAAGCAAGGTCATGGGATGCCTACTTCATGTTTAATGGTGGACAAGCATTATAGTGGACATCACTAGTGGTTTATTGATGGCTATGGAAATTGACAAAGAGGCTGGCAAGGACAAAGAGGCAATAAATGGCATTTAATTAAGGAAATAAAGGAAAATAGGAGAAAATGAGGGTGAAGAGAGACAAATATGCATAAGGGAAATTAGAGAGAAAATGAAGGCAAAAAAAATGTAAAGGAAGAGACATGAGACATTAATGATAAAAAAGACTTCAGAGAAACATTTGACAACTTTTGATAGTTTTTGGCTCAACTCTTGATCATTCTAACTCTATTCTTCCATACTCTTACACACTTAGAGCATTCGTGGAGAATCCTAACATTGAATTGGACTTGGAGAGAAGCAAGAAGAAATTAAAGGACTTTGTGGGAAGTGGAAAAAAGGGTTGGATTAATAGCTACAACAAGAGTACATTGCAAATAACAGGTCGCATGAGTGATTTCCTTATTGAGATTTGAATGCATGGTACATGCATGTGGTTATTTTGTTTTCACTGGCATGGGATTTACTTGGATTGACAATGGTTTCAACTTTTTCTTTCCATTTCCTGGAAATTCATGATGTAGTGGGTTCCTTGTTTTCATTAAACTTTGGATGGCCAATAGACTTGGATCCTGGTTGAGGTGGTCTCAGGAAAATTCCTAAGGGTCAAGGGTGGAGGTGGTATTTTTCCTAAAACTCTTGATGAATGGGTGGGTATAGGAAAATTCCTCTAAAGCCGATGAAGGAAGTTAGAGGCATCCATGCTTGTTTTGGTATTAGTGATTTATGGACTAGTTTAAGTGAAATCATTGTGGTTGAGGGTTGAGTTGGTTTGGCCTTTGAAAGCCCTGGTTGGTTCTATTATTTTTTAACTCATGTGATCCCACATTCATGTTTGGAATATGACACAAAGGTGATTGGCTAAAAGAGAGATTTGGTTCAACCCATTCTATGGTCGAGTGGTATGTGGAAGTCCTTAAATTGGTTGGTTTTACATATATGAGTCATTTTCCTATTGTGATTAATGAACACGTGTATTGGTTATTGGGTTGATCTTATGGTTGGATTGTCATGTATTCTATTATGGTTACATGTTGGTTATAGAAATGGTTGAACAATGTGTTCTTGTTATGGATCTTGTTCATGGTTTGATAAGTTATTGAATGGTTAATGTATGCATGGGCTAACAAGTGTTGTTGGAGTTATCTTGAGAGGGAATTGAGCCCTTTTTTATGATTCTATGATGAAGTTAAGAATATCATGATCAAATATGCATTCATGACTTGCAGTTACTATGCTTACTATATGTTTGACAAAATGATTATTATGTGATTGGTATGTTTTGGGCAAGATATGGTTTTAGTATTGTTTGTATAAACTTGTTATCATCTTAGATTGAGTTTTGGAGAGTTCTGGATTGTTCTGGGCAGTGATTTGTAGGTTCGCCCTAAAACAGTGGCACTAATATTGCAACCACAAGCAAAGAATTGGTAGTTTTCAGTTGCAACCGCACAGAGGAAGGCCCATGGATGCAATTGGATATTTTCAACCACATGCACAATTTTCCAAGCATGTGATTGGGACGTAAAATATGAAAAGAGAAAGTTATAGCTCAGGGATTCATTACCAGTGGTTGTTGTTAGGCACCTAAGCGATCTGGTGTCCCTAAGGAGTGGTAGTATGTTCCGGTTAGTAGACCCCACTTCCATAACTGAAACTTGGAGGTCGAGTCATATCATAGTAACACTCAACTCATATTTACCCTGGAGAGCCTGTAAAAGTAGGTAAATGTGGGATGTGGTGGCTATAGGGTGATATCGGAGTGGTTCTGTTCCATGTAAAAATTTCCCTAGTATCGGCGTTACATAGTGGTATCAAAGTGATGTTTATAGTATTAGACCTTAGGGTACATGAAGATGGTTATGGTTAAAAAAAAATAAACAATGACAAGAATATAGAACAAATACAAAGAGATTTTCCCCTAGATCCCAAAACCAAGATTTCCATATTGATTTTTCATTATATTTTTTTCAATGTTACAATACATATATATATACATGTCAAAGCATTCAAAGACCCCAGTCTATTAACCCTGGATTAGAACAGAACCATAGTTTCCTTAACCATATCTACAAAATACCATGGGCAGAAAATCATAATGCCCAAAACCATGTGCGAAACCCATGCACAAAACCATAGGTAGGTCCACCCACCTAATATAGGGTCCAAAAAAAAATTCCCGTGGTCTTGCCCCGAACCCTGTATGAATAGGGGGGCTATCGCCCCCCTTCGCATGCAAATAATCGTGGAAAGAATATAACACACACCCATCATTTTCCCACTTGTTGTTTTCTTATCCAAATAGGGGGTCACACGAGATCTTAGTAATTGGTCCAACCCTACAACACCCATTATTTCTCTACACCAATAAAACTTCTTAGTGCTCACAGACTTAGTCAATGCATCTGTAGTATTCTTCAAAGTGTCCACCTTTACCAACAACACCTTTTCTTCCTCAACTATATCCCTCACAAAGTGATACTAAACATCAATGTGCTTTGTCTTTGAATGATAAGTAGGGTTTTTTGCTAAGAAAAATACACTTTGGTTGTCATAGTATATCCTATAGCTCGTTGTATTAACCCTATACTTGAACACAATATCTACATCCAAAATGATTCCTTCCTTGCATGAGTGGTTTCCATTTATTATTCCTTTGTAGTTGAAAGTGACACTACAGACTGTCTCTTGCTCATCAAACTGACTACACGTATAAATAGGTTAAGCATATACCCACTTGTAGATCTTCTCAGATCTACATCTCCATCCTAGTCTATGTCAATAAAACCATGAATGAACAAAACTCTATCCAAACATGGTCTTCCTTGGTAGCACAAACCATAATCGCTAGTGCCATGCAAATACCTGAAAACCTGCTTCTTTGTTGTCTAATGCTCCTTCCCTAGTTTTGACATAATTCTGCTCAATACTCTCACTTAATGTGCAATTTATGGTATAGTACATACCATTTCATACATTAAGTTATCGGTTGCACTTGTGTATAGAACACGGGACATGTCCTCTTCCTCTTCTTGTGTCTTGGGACATTGTTGAACAAATAACTTTACACCTACAGGAGTAGGAACCTTCACCGGTTTATTATCTTGCATATTAAACCTCTATAGTATTGTCTCGACATACTTCCTTTGGTTTAACGAGAGCTTCCTCTTTTCCTGTTCTCGTTTAATTTTCGTGCCCAAAATATAGTTTGCAACACCAAGATCCTTTATGTCGAATTTGGAGGACAATTTGGTTTTCAAATCCTTGATAATTTCTTTGTCATTTCCAATCAGAAACATATCAACCACATACAAGACTAGATAAATAACAAGGTCACCAATTATTTTAAAATACACACAATGATCCTTTTTTCTTCTCGTGAAGCCAAGCCCCCATATATATGTATCAAATTTATGATACCACATCCTTGGTGACTCCTTTAACCCATACATAGACTTTTATAACTTGCATACAAATTATTTATTTCCCTTCACTGCAAAGCCTTCAAGGTTCTTCATGTAGATCTCTTCTTCCATATCCCCGTGAAGAAATGTTATCTCTACATCCATTTGTTCTACCTCACAATAAAAAGCAACAAAAATAAATAAAATTAATCTAATAGAAGCTATCTTGGCAAAAGGAGAAAAAATATCACCAAAATCAATCTCGACACCTGGGAATAACCTTTTGCTGCTAACCGAGCTTTGTATTTTTCCACCTTTACTTCTACATTCATATTCTTCTTAAACCCCCATTTGCTTTCAATGGGTTTCCTTTCACCCGACAACTCCACCAGATCCCAAGCCTCATTTTTGTCCAAAGATGACATTTCATCAACCATGGTCTCTTTCCATAGCTTTCGATCCTATGAGTCTACTGCCTCCCTAACAGTTATGGGATCATCATTAGTAATAGATAAAGCAAAATTTGAACAGAAAGCAGCTAGAATATACCTTTTTGGCTGCCTTCTTTCTAGAACTAATCTTCACACAACTGGAGTTTGTGGCTCTTCAACTTCTGATTCTTGTTCTGCTGTAGAGTCTGATTCTTCCTCCTTTAGCTCAAACTATATCTTCTCAGGGTCCTTTGGTAGGACTTCATGTTTAATAACATCTTTCACCTCTCTAAATGCCACATCTCGGCTTATACACAACCTTCCTTGTTTCTTGGTTCGAAATATTATAACCTTTTAAACCATCCTTATAACCAATAAAGATGCACCTTTAATATTTACTATCCAACTTGGTTCTTTTCTCCTTTGGAACGTGTATATATGCATCATAGATAAATACCCTCACATGTGAAAGAGAGGCTTTCTTACCAGTCCATAACTCATGTGGTGTAACAACCCTAGTTAAAAATTGATGTAAAAATATATAATACCACGATCATGGGACACGTATTCCAAGATGAATGGTGGGAAAAACATCCTAGTGGGTGTTCATTTCGATTATTATGGCTAAGGAAATTGGCAAAGGCTTTAGAAAGGTATGAGGCATTTATTGGAATTTTATTTATCAAAATAAAGGAAATTAGGAGAAAAGGAAGGTGAAAGTTCACAGGTTGCATGTGAGGAGGAAAATAATGGAAAATGAAGAAAATAAAGGCCTCGTTAATAAAAAGACTTCTGAGGATCAGTGGGCAAGCTTGGTTAGTTCAGTTTTGGTGGCGCTCTCTTCTTTTTTGTCTCTCATACTCTTCGGAACTTAGATTTTCTTGGAGCACTCTTGGAGGAGTGTGGCATACTTAGAGAATGGAGCAAGAAGGCAAAGGAAGAGCATTAAAGTACAAGAGGACATCGAGATGAGCAGCTACAATGGGTTTTTCTTGTAGGTACCGAGTTGCATGTATGTTTTCCTCACTAGTTTTTGCATGCATGGGATATTCATGTGGCTTATTGGTCATGATCTACTACTAGCATGGAGGATTGCCCGGATTGGTAGTGGATTTTCCTAGCCTTGCCATTTCTTGGATAGTCATGGTGTTGTGGGTTCATTTATTTGTCTTTCTGGTTGGTTCTCATGTTTCCTTTAGCTTGGGTGGAGTTACTAGTTCTTGGAAGCCCTAGTTGGAAAAACGATCTGGAAGCCTTGTAAAAACTTGGGTTGAGTTACTAGTGCTGGAAGCCTAGGTTGGAAAAACACTCTAGAAGCCCTTCATGGGTTGAGTTACTAGTCCTATAACTATGGTTGGACAAGTTCTCTAGAAGCCCGACGACAACTATGGGTTGAGTTACTAGTCATGCAAGACTTGATTGGAACAAACACTCTAGAGCCCTGGAAGGCCTGGGTAGAGACCAATCTAATGATGCTTTTGTGATGTCTGACCCTGAGGTGGAATCATTATTTGATGGGTTTGGCCTCTGGAAGCCCTCAATGGTTTTGTATTAATGTGTTTTATGATATCCCACATTCATGCTTGGAATATGGCACAGGGGTGACTAGATGAAGAGAGTTTTGGCTCAACCATGTCTGCGGTTGGGTGGAACGTGGTAGTCCCATACCGGATTCACTTTTGCATCATTAATATGGTATTATTCCTCCTTGTCATCTAATGAGTACTATCCTAGTTTATATGTGGATTATATGGTTTTTATTTCCTTAGTATTTCTGTTGTTATTATGTTGGTTATGAATATGTATTATGGCAGTGGCTATATATGGCTCTCATCATGTTTTTACTTTTAATTGAATGAATAATGTATCTATGGCCTAATAGATGAAAATGCAGCTAAAGTGATAAGGAAACAATGCATCATAGTGAATCTCAGATGAGTATGAGACCCCTATGCTTAGATATGTTGTTTGCACCTGTAGATTACATATTTGTGACATGTTTGACAAAATTCCTATCATGACTAGTAGGGGCCTAATCAAGGGCTTGGTCAAGTAATTTCATTTGTGTCATCATTTCATTGTTATCTTTGTGTTCTGAAGGTGTCATTTAATTAAGGGAAGTGAGCTGGGATCTGGGCCTGAAAAAGTGGCTCAAATCAAAGGTACGATGGCAAGACACTAATAAAAAAGTTCCTTGGACGTTGGTATACCATGTTGTGGCAGTGTCCAGAGACCTCTGGACGCTGGCATGCCCATATCATGGGAGAGTCCGGGGGTTAACTGGTCAAAAAACTTAGTGGGACTCAGGGGTTGGTTACCTAACAGGTGGGGATGGTTCCTGAGAGTCTTGTTGTTGTTGTGGAAGATCTATATGGTGTGTTTCCGTCAGTTCCAGTTCCTTAATGTGACTTACGAGGTCGAATCATATCATAGAAACTTCACGTCACATGTTTACCCTGGTTTCCTGGTTACTTGGGTAGATGTGGGAGAAGGGTATTACGGAGTGGTATCAGAGTATGGTTCACCCCTCAGACTAGATGGGAAGAATGTATTTGTCATGCATGCATGTAGATTGTATATGTGCTTATTATGTATGCATGGTAGTGGTTATTGTTACAATTGTGTTCCATGTAGGAGTTGATGATGTTGTTGTTGGGATATGTTACTCATGAATGCATGTCAGTTGTATATTCATTTGTTATGCATGTCAACGTCCATATGTTATTATGCATGCACTTTCATGGTTATAGTTATGCATGTATAGTAGGTCAAACATGCATTGTGAGGTCATTGTATGCAATTAGGTCATCGTGATGATATTGGTATGTTATGATTCTAATGTGTTGACTGAGATAGAGCATGAGATGTAGATCATCAAAGTGAAGTGGCAGCATTGGACCTCGAGGAAAGAGCATGTCATCATACAGGTTTGTATGTTGGGCATACGGGTATGTAGGTTAAGGATTGTTATATGAATTATAGTAATGTGTATGGATTTCATTATGTTGTTGTATGGTTACTTACATGATAGATGCTAGTTGATTAGTGTAGTTATATGCACATGTGTCGGATAGTCATGAATGATAGTAACTTGTAGCTGTATGAATTCTATTATTATTTTATGTTAGATAACTTGATGGTTACGTTATATGTTGTTGATGAGTATGTTATAAGTTAACATTTTGTTGTTATATGATAGTTATCTTGATGATTAGGTCATATGTTGTTGATGAACATGTTATATGTTAACTTATTGTTGTTATATGTTAGTTAACTTGATGATTAGGGTTATAGCATTAATATCTTGATGTTATATGTATCATGCTAAATTGGATTGGCCTATGGAGATGGTTAGGGTTAGGACAGTCAGGTATGGGTCGAATTATTTGTGACATTTTGTTTTACTAATATAGAGTAATTGTGCATATGTGATTGTTATACATGAATGATAATTATTCATGAGTTTAAAATGTGAACATTTTAGCTAGTTATTGTTAGGGATATCATGATATTATTTTTATTTGAGTTGATATGTTGTGAAGTTATATCATGCTAATCTAGCTTGATTGTGCAGACAATATAGCCTCCTCTAAGATACATTAAGGTATGAGTTTTCTTATGCCTTCTATTTAGCGTTTGAATGTTTGACTATGTCGTTTATTTGGTGTTTGAGTGTTTGGTGTCTATTATGTTGTCTATCTATTTTCTGACTGTTTGAATACTTGAATGATATGAGTATGTGTCTATAATATTTCTTGTCGAGATGATCTTTTTTTAAGATAGTTTTACTAATACATATGTGTTGAGAGTCCTAAGGAAAATTTTAAGAACCCCCCCTAAATTTACATGTATAATAAATGGGCGAATCTCCATGGTATATAGGAAAAATGGAAGGCGATTTTATCAATAATATGATATGTATATATAATTTTGTTGGCGAATCTCTCACCAGGCGTGGCGAATATTTTACTCAATTATAAAATCTTGTGTTTATTGAATACACAAATGAAATCATTGCATTTCTTTAAAATATCTTTTGAAATCAAAATTACCGAAATTACATATCGATAATCTAGTGGGTGTAAGATAAAATTCACCCGTGCCATTCACAGAAAGCATGAGAAAAAACCTAATAATATATATAAAACCAAGAAAAATTCAAATTCATCACTTCTAGGGACCTCATAACCACCCTGTCAATACACAAGTAAGTCCGTGTTTGCAATTAGAAAAATTACCCAAATTACAATCTGTTGGAAAGTTATAGAAGGATGACTAGTGCAATCAATTCATTCCTTTTAGCCCTCGATTTGTTTAAGTTTAAAACAGAAGTATACAAATATACTTGTCCAATGTCTATGCTTTAACCATTCACCTTAAGATGTTTTTACAATATAATTTTCTAAGTCTATTTAATATCTTCATTATCATAAAACCCAACCTATATCCATCTTAACTCCACATCTACCACTCTTAGGGGGATGAAATCTATTTATCCCTTTGAGCACTTGGTAGACCCAGAATTAAGATGGATCTAAGATAGAATTTCCCCTTTAGATAGTCTATTCTCACATGAATTACCATGGGTCAATACCATGGGTTATCATAAACCTGGAGCTTAAAATTACTATTAGTAATTTATAAAAATTAATAAAATTAATAGTTGATTTTTATTTTATTTTTATTTTAACCAAGCTAAAATGTTTAACATACATTAAATTACAGCATCCATTTTTACTCTTGATCCGCTCAATTAACATACATTAAATTACAGCATCCATTTTTACTCTTGATCCGCTCAAATATTTTTTCAGTCTATGCTAGTTTGCATATCACGATATTTGATACCTCTCGGGGGTTAGTAGATCCAGAGTAAAGATGCATCTATTCTGGTTTAATTCCCACATTTAAATAGGCTACATTCCAAGTGAATACCATGGGTCAATACCATGTGCCATTTTGGTGAATACCATGGGTCAATACCATGTGCCATTTTTATTTTTATTAATACTAATATTAGGGTTAATAATGTTTTTTTGCATGGTATTAATATAAAAAAATGTTTTATTGGTTTGCCATACATTTCGTTTATTTTTATTAATTTACCATACCATTCATAAATACAAGGTGACTTATGGAGTAAATATAAAAAAATGTTTTATTTGTTTACCATACCTCTTGCTTATTTAATTTTTATTAATTTACCATACCTCTTTTACAAATATGGTATTTGGCCCATAGGATTCACTTAAATAAAACCTCTTTCTTGAGCCTTCATAAATAGAACTAGGGTTATGGACTAAATTTAAAAAGAGGTTTTATTTATTTACCATGAGTCTAGTTTATTTATATTTTTATTTATTTACCATACCTTTTGAGTAAGTATAAAAAGACTTTTTATTTATTTACCATACCTCCACTTTACTTATATTTTTATCTGTTCACCCTTGCATGTATATAACGTGACTTATGGAGTAAATATAAAAAATGCTTTATTTATTTACCATACCTCTCATTTATTTATATTTTTATTAATTTACCATACCTCTTTTATAAATATGGTATTTGGGCCTTTGGCCCATAGGATTCACCATAGGATTCACTTAAATAAAACCTATTCTTGAAAATGGGCGAATGGAAGGTTGTAACTCCTAATTTCAAGGGCTAAATTTACCTTTTTTACCCTCTCCCTTAAAATAAGGTGGGCTATTTGAGGTGATTTGTAAAAATGTACTATGATACAAAATATTCGCCCACTAAAAATTTAAAACCCCTTAATTTCGCCAAAGGGCGAACATTCGCCCCTAAAATCACCCCTAGTTGAGACACCTCATATGTACTTCAGTGTAAGTAGGTGATAGTTGTACCATTATGTGTTGTGATTGATTAATGTGAGATGATTCTTGAGTATGACATGGTTATTAGGCTTGGTAAAGGTTGATTTCAAATTAATATACACGATGTCTTGATCTTTAGAATGCGAGATTGACATATGTGACAATTGCATGGCAACATGCTATGTATTAGCATGACAAGGTAACAATTGATGTGTTTATATAACTAATAATTGGGTGATGTGACAGTACATAGTAAGCCTCGATTGAAACAAGGTAAAAAGGTAAAAGGAAGGAATTGGGAAAGAATTCCTTTGGCTATGTTTGGAAACCCTAATTCTAAATGAATTAGTACTTTTCATATAAGAAGTTTTCTTAACCTTGATTTAGTCTGACATTATGTGGGTATGTTCTATATTCATGGACATGTAATTGATAGGTATAACATATGGTGTCTAGTTAAAACTTGATTTGTCAAGGAATTGGAGTCCATTGGTAGATGGTGTGGATATGTTAAATTGCAAGACAACGTGCTTGGCACAACAAAGTAAGGTAACCAGTGTATTGCTATGTTTATGTATGCATTGACATTTATGTGTTGATGGTAGTATGATGCAAGGGATTGCATGAAAAAGAGGTTGCCATGAAATCTCGAAGAAGGCTCAGGTTGAGATTTCCCTTGGAAGCAATGGGACCATTGGGATTGAGCCATGGTGTTTGTTGTTAGTCTTGTGCTTTTGGTCTCTTGTGATTTGTTGTGCTTGATTACAACTTTCTTTATATCCAGTGCATGATCATGCCACCTTGTTTGTGGTGTCGCGTTGTTATTGATTTTCATGGTTTTGTTCTTGTTTGTTTCTTGGTCTTGACTTTTATGTTTTGAGTCTTGGGAATTGTTTGGGAAAGAAGAAATTTGATGGAACTCTGGGAGAGTTGTGTGGAACCCAACGATTAAAAAGACCCAGATGAAGTTGGTGCATTTGTAAGGGCAGTTGAAGGCATGAGTATGACAATCGATTGGATTGATTGCGTCCATTGAGGTAAATGGACGGTAGCAGGAGAGTCATAAGAAAAATAATCATGAAAGTTAAAATAAATGGATTTAAGGTGTCAGATTCCTTGGCTATGTTAGGAATCATTGTTCTCAATGTTGTGCATGGTGTGCACAAATAAAGGAAGTTCTCTTAACCTTGGCTTTATGATATCTAGTAATTATTTTGTGATCATGATAATTTGCTTTATGCTAATTTTTATATGCATATATGTATGTATGTACATTTTTATTTGACAAGGTCATTAGGGATCGTGATTGTTTTATGTTGATGTTTATATCTGTTGGTCTCTAATTTTGACTTATTTTGATTATGTTTATTTCGATATTTATTACTTTTTCCCACTATATTGCTGCCATACTCACCTCATTTTCATCCATCTATGCATAAAAAGGTAATTTAACTAAGTCTTTTAATTATTTTAGTATTTTTCTTAAAATTGAGCATTTAATTAAAATTCAGACAGAACCAGAAAAGCCTGTAATGGCTCCATTGAAGTCACAGTTTCAGGAAACTTGGGCTCAAACCAAGCATATATATGGAAACTACGTGAACCAAGGATGAATGAACATCTATTGGAGAACATTACAACAATTGTGAAGTAGCTGGTCAACACTGATTAAACTTGACCAGTCATCCAGAAGATCCCCTGAAAAAGGGGCAGTTTTAGGATTTTTGGGGATTCATCCTGATTTTTTGTAACAAATGGATAATTTCGACATGATGAAGTGGGATAAAATTAATGATAGTTGTTTTAGACTTTTTAGCATATATTGTTATCATTTTTCCTATTTAAGAAGAGGCATTCATAGTTAGAAACAATGGAGAAAAACGGAAGACTATTATTTTGAGATAATTGAAGATAGAACTTCGTTTCATGATTTCTTTATGCTTGCTGGGGTGAATGAGTTGTTGCAGATGAGTTTTTTAACAATGTATCAACAAGGGTGGAGGCCACCCATACCAAGCTCAGTACTCTTTGTTGTAGAATAATGTTCATAATTGTGCATATGCTAGCTTAATTCTTCACGTTCATCATATTTATTTGTTGTAAATATTTGCAAATGTTTTTAGTATGAATTCATTTTATGGCCATGTTTTAAGTGAACATTTCTTTCCTTTTAGTAATTAGCTTGAATTTGGAAGGACAACCAGGAACCTTAGAAAAGAGCCTCTTCTCCATGAGCTAGGACTGAACTGAAACAAGATTCACTTTCTCATATGTTTTTCTATACTAAATTTATGTGTTTTTATAGTTTACATTTTCTCATGCTTTCTTAGATGTTTGGAAATGATATTATAGAAATATTATGGAAGGACAACCAAGAATCTTAGAAAAGATCCTCTTCTCCATCTTATAAAATAGACTAATCTCATTGACCAATCATTTATATGCTTTCATAGAATAGATCTAAATGTTTTTACTTTCTTTTGTAGAATAAATTATATTTGTAATATTAATTTCCATCATTTTCACAACTACTTTCTATATTAGTTTTATCCAAATTTTCATAAATTGTGGTTTTCTTCTAAGATTACTAATCTGGATTGATGAGTAAAATACATGTCTTAATTTACCCATTAAATTGAGCTAACAATAGCTACACATGTATGTATGTATATATGCGGTGTTGTGCGCATGTTGGATATGCAGTGTTGTTGTACATATGGTGTTGTGTGCATGTTGTACATGTGGTGCTATGTACATATGGTGTTGTGTGCATGATTGTACAGGTGGTGTTGTAAGCATGTGGTGTCATGTACATATTGTACATGTGGTGTTGTGTACATGTAATGCATATGGTTCTATATACATGTGGTGTCGTGTACGTGTCATGCATGTGGTGTTGTGTACGTATGTCATTGTGTTCACATTGCATGGGTGGTACGATGTACATGTGGCGTTGTGTACATGTTGTGCAGGTGGTGTCATGTACATGTGATGTTGTGTACACGTTGTGCAGGTCGTGTCATGTACATGTGATGTTGTGTACACATTGTGCAGGTGGTGGTGTTATAGGTGGTACTGTGTACATGTTGAGCTTATGGTACTAGTGTACATGTGGTATTGTGTGTGTGTTGTACATATTGTGTTGCAGGCATGAGGTACTATGTACGTGCATTGTGTAGTCGTGGTATTGTGTTATATACCTAGGGGGGATAATAT
Source organism: Pinus taeda (assembly GCA_000404065.3). Classification (NCBI taxonomy): domain Eukaryota; kingdom Viridiplantae; phylum Streptophyta; class Pinopsida; order Pinales; family Pinaceae; genus Pinus; species Pinus taeda. The sequence continues at coordinate 33,910 of APFE031238347.1, forward strand.
GGGGTACCAAGGGAGGTACCCAAGGTAATAATGTAATAATGGGATGGGCCATAATAATAAATAAGGTGGTTAACTCATATCATGTAAGGGACCACAAGTAGTTAGTAATAATGTAATGGGCCCATGGTATTAGTCGATGGTATGAGGGAACCATGGTAATGATCCATGGTATTGTATGTATGAGGCCTATATAGAGGCTAGAGACTCCAGGTCAAGAAATATTGTCAATGAATATTGTATGAGCAAGCATATGGCTTGTGGAGTGTTCTCCTTCCTTAAGGAGTGAATGTATGGTGTTGCCCTACCTTAAGGGTTTGATCAATAAAGAATCATTTCATATTATTTATGGGTTTATTTACATTGTCTTATATTTTTATATCAGATCTATAATATTTCCGGGTTAGATCTACAACAAGTGGTATCAGAGCTATAACAAGTGGTATCAGAGCACTTTCTTGGGCACAAAAGTGGAGAATTTTTTTTACTTTTGCAGGATTTCGGGGGTGGCGAGTTTGCAGATCAGATATGTACATTTTGGTGCAAGATATACAAAATATAATTGCATATCTGGATTCTATGTGAAAAAATACCCGATTTCAAAAAAAAATCGGTCGAATTGGAGTCCGGATGAAGGAGATATCGCTGATTTAAAATCAGTGGGGTTGCAGATAATTTTTCAGGGCAGCGAGTTTGCGGTGCATATCTTGATGTCCTGGTGCAATATCTGCAAAATCTAATTGTAGATCTAGATTCTTTGTGGAAAAATACCCAAATTCAAAAAACAAATCAGTTGAATCGGAGTCCGGATGAGGGAGATATCGCTGATTTAAAATCAGCTCTTTTTTGCAGAAATTTTGGGTGATGGCGGGAGAGTTGCAGCACAGATTTGAAATTCTAGTGCCTGGATCAAGATTTCTATCACATGGGCAGATGCAGAATGATTGTTCCATTTCTGAAAATAGGTTATAATAGGGATTCTGAGCAATATTGACGGAATTGTGACCATTTCAAATTTTCGCCAATTTTTTTTGGGATGGCAGGCCTAGATCTGAATTTGGAGGACTTGTATCCATTTGATGGCTCTCATCCAGCCAAATGACTAGCACAAATGGATAAATGTTTTAGATTTAATTACATCAATGATTATGAGATTCAGCTGAATGTGGGACAAATTTACTTAGACAATGAAAGATTGCAATGGTGGCAAAGGCATCAACGTTGCCTTCGAAGGCCCTTGACTTGGGACAAATTCACAAAAGCTCTTATGGACCACTTTGACCATAAAGCTAATCTTGTGGATAAGCTCACACAGACAGACACACAACCTAGCAAAGATTTTATTTTTACAGGAAAGAAGGAAACCAAGGAACTTAAAGGGTTATTTTCTGCTGGTAGCTCCTTATTACAGGTTCATGGATTGATTCAGAAGGAGAAGATCGTTGTGTCTATAAATCCTAGTTGCAAGCATAATTTTATCAATGCTAATTTGGCAAAAAAATTGCAAGTTCAAACAAAACACATTGAAAATACACAAGTTGATGATGAGAATGTTCAAGTGTACAAGGATTTGAAGATTTCTATGGATAAGTATGTGTTGCATAGTGATTTTTATGTTTTAGATATGGATAACATGGATGTTGTTTTCGGATACCCTTGGATGGAATTAGTGGGTACTGTAAATATTAATGTGCAGAAGAAATTCCTGAAGCTCTGGTATAAAAAGAAGAAAATTACATTACAGGATATTTCCATTAATAAGCAGGTAGAGTCCAAGGAGGTTGAAGCAGAAGATGTTACAGGGACTGGCATATCAGATGATGAGCAGTTGATGGTCGACAATCAAACACAAACAGAGGATGAAGCCAAAAAGGTAACAGGTGCTGACACATCTGATGAGGGTTCAGTGGTTGAAGTCATATTGGAAAAGAAGACACCACAGCAGGGTGAATTAAAGAAAAAGACGCCGTGGGTTAGAACTTCAACATATCATCACCCACATCACCCCGCAAGAAAACAACCATCAAGATGGAAACCAATTAGCCACACGGACAACAACCCCTGCAGGACAGATAGAGAGGAGCGAAGATCCACCTACTACACATCTACACATAAGAGCTACCAGAGTCAACTTCCATCTCAAGCGAGCGAGGCACCAGCAAGACCGAGGGTTCACCTTTCTCTTGGATGGCTAGATGCACGTGCATGGTACCAGTGGACTACTCTTTTGAGTGGATCTTATTATTTGTGTTCTTCCCATGTTTCGGGGTCGAAATATGCTTAGGGGGGTGGAATGTTATATACCTAGGGGGGATAATATGGGGTACCAAGGGAGGTACCCAAGGTAATAATGTTAATAATGGAGATGGGCCATAGTAATAAATAAGGTGGTTAACCCATATCATGTAGGAGACCACAAGTAGTTAGTAATAATGTAATGGGCCCATGGTATTAGTCGATGGTATGAGGGAACCATGGTAATGATCCATGGTATTGTATGTATGAGGCCTATATAGAGGCTAGAGACTCCAGGTCAAGAAATATTGTCAATGAATATTGTATGAGCAAGCATATGGCTTGTGGAGTGTTCTCCTTCCTTAAGGAGTGAATGTATGGTGTTGCCCTACCTTAAGGGTTTGATCAATAAAGAATCATTTCATATTATTTATGGGTTTATTTACATTGTCTTATATTTTTATATCAGATCTATAATATTTCCGGGTTAGATCTACAACAAGTGGTATCAGAGCTATAACATATTGTGACATGTGTATTGATTGCGTTGTACTTTGTGTATGTATTTGTGTTGTGTTGTACACCAAGTGTAGGTGTATGTATTGTGTTGTGGTGTACACCAGATGTAGGAGTATGTATTGTGTTGTGTTGTAAACTAGGTGAAGGTGTATGTGTGGCATGGAAGGTGTAGGTACATGTATTGTGTGGTGTTGTACATTGGGTATAGATGTATTGTGTTGTGTTGTACACTAGGTGTAGGTACATGTATTGTGTGTCGTTGTACATCAGGTATAGATGTATGTGTTGTGTGGTATATTAGGTGTAGGTGTATGCATTTTGTGGTGTCATACGTTGTGTCTAGATGTATATGTTGTGATGCACATTGTGTATGTGTATGTGATTGAAGAAAATAAAAAGGCACTACGTGTTTGCTGGGTGTGGTAACTGATCCGGTGTGTGTACAAAAAAGAATAAAGTCATAAGTAAGGATCGATGAAGGATAAGTATTGGTACTTTATTTTAGTTTTATTATGCATGTGATTTATGATTTTGGTCTATGATGATTACATGAGATCTATGGTTATGGTTTATGATGGTTACTTGTGATTTATAATTTTTATCTATGATGGTTGTATTTTGCACTAATCTGATGTGATATGTTATACATGATGATTTGGTCAAAGGTGCTAGTTTGGCTTGTTGTGACAGGAAACGAACATAATTGCAAGTGTACCTTGTTCATGGGCCACCAATGTGGTATGATTTGAAGTTATTCAAATTATTTTGAATCTAATGGAAATTATGTGCTTGGTACAAGAAAGCATGAAAATGTTGGTTGGGTGGTTGAAACTGAATACAAGAATTAGAAACAACAACAAAAGAAATTAAAACAGTCAACAGTATGTTAGTAAAGCATTCGGGAGCAGGGCCATTGTGGGACGCTAGTACCCAATAATGTCAATTGATTTCCATGAGCTTGCTATGACTGATATGATGGTTTTAAGGCAGGGATATGGCTTGGTTTTTGTATATTCTGATGCGAGGAAGTCTTCCAAAGGGATGGAATTCCCAATATGGGGGTGCCAACATAACTTGGAAGGTGTGTGACAACACCAAAGGGGGTGACTAGATTTCCCAAGGGACAATGTAACAAAGAAGGGAAGGTCGGGGATGAACTTCTTTTGGTTATTAGCATTTCCAAATGGAATCAAATGCACAATGGGAGTGCACCCTGAAATAATGAACCGATAACTGTTCACTGAGAGGACAAGTGGTGCAGGATTGTAGCACTGGAGGTTGGATGCAACTTTGACTTTGACGGTGGATTATGGACTTCCTAGGAAGGAGGTGAATTCTAGTACTACTTTTGAGGGTGGAGGTGCAAGCCTCTGGATTCCATTGTTGATTGATACGGGCATCATATCCTTTTGTTTGCCGGATGAGCAAATGTATATATGTGTATATTATTGTAAATATTGTATTGAGATAGTTTATAAAGCTCCATAGATAGTATGACTATTTGTTGGGTGAAGAAAATGTGTATGTGTGTATATGTGGTTATTATTGTAAATATCACAATGAATTGTGTAATAAATATCTAGTAAACAATGTTATTGTCATGTTTTAGTAATGGTCATTGTAAATTTTGCAACGAGTTTTGTTATAAATATCCATGAGAAGTATGTTTTTTTCAGCATTCTTGTTGGTTATAGGTGTCATTGAGCACCGAGGATGGTGTTCCCCCAAGGGGGAGGGTTCTGTAACAACCCTGTTTAAAAATTCATGTAAAAATATATAAGACCAGGGTCATGTGAGACATATTCCAAGATGAATGGTGGGAAAAACATCATAGTGGGTGTTCATTTCAGTTATTATGGCTAAGGAAATTGGCAAAGGTAATGGAAAAGGATTTACAAATGCATGAGGCATTTATTGGCATTTTATTTTTGAAAATAAAGAAAATTAGGAGAAAAGGAAGGTGAAAGGTCATAGGTTGCATGTGAGGAGGAAAATGAAGGAAAATAATGGAAATTGAAGAAAATAGATACCTCATTCATAAACAGGCTTATGAGGATCAGTGGGAAAGCTTGGTCAGTTCAGTTTTGGTGGAGATCCCTTCTATTATCTCTCTCATACTCTTGGGAGCTTAGAGTTTTCTTGGAGCACTCTTGGAGGAGTGTGGCATACTTGGAGTTTTGGAGCAAGAAGGAAAAGAAAGAGCATTAAAATGCAAGAGGACATCAGGATCACTAACTATAACGGGTGTTTATTACATGTACCGAGTTGCATGTATGTTTTCCTCACTAATTTTGACATGCATGGCATATGCATGCGGTTTATTGGTCATGATCTATTACTAGCATGGAGGATTGCCTGGATTGACAGTGGATTTTCCTAGCCTTTCCATTTCATGGATATACATGGTGTTGTGGGTTCATTTATTTGTTTTTTCTGGTTGGTTCTCATGTTTCCTTTAGCTTGGGTGGAGTTACTAGTTCCTGGAAGCCCTGGTTGGAAAAACACTCTAGAAGCCTTGTAACAACTTTGGTTGAGTTACAAGTACTGGAAGCCTTAGTTGGACAAACACTCTAGAAGCCCTTCGTGGGTTGAGTTACTGGTCCTGTAACCCTGGTTAGTTAAATTCTCTCGAAGCCTCGAGACAACTGTGGGTTGAATTACTAGTCTTGCAAGCTTTGGTTAGAACAAACGCTCTGGAGCCCTAGGAGTCTTAGGTAGAGACCAATACTATGATGGTTTTGTGATGTATGACCGTGAGGTGGAATCATTGTTTGATGAGTTGTGATGGGTTGTAGTGGTTGGCCTCTAGAAGCCTTGGATGGTTTTGGATTGGTGTGCTTTATGAGATCCCACATTCATACTTGGAATATGGCATGGGGGTGACTAGATGAAGAGATTTTTGGCTCAGCCATGTCTACGATCAGGTGGAACTTGGTAGTACCATTCCAAGTTGGCTTTTGCATCATTAATATGAGGTTATTTCTCCTTGTTATCTCATGAGTGCTATCCTTATTTATATGTGGCTTATATGGTTATTGTTTCCTTGGTATTTTTGTCATTATTATGTTGGTTATGAACATGTATTATGACAATGGCTATGTATGGCTCTCATCATGTTTTTACTTGTAATTGAACGAACAATGTATCTATGGCCTAATAGATGAAAATGTAGCTAAAGTGATATGGAAACAATGCCTCATAGCAAATCTCATATAAGTATGAGATCCCTATGCTCAGATCTGTTATTTACACCTGTAGATTACATATTGTGACATGTTTGACGAAATACTTGTCATGGCTAGTAGGGGTCCAGTCAAGGGCTTGGACAAGTAATTGCATTTGTCTCATCATTTCATTATTATCTTTATGTTCTGAAGGTGTCATTTAATTATGGGAAGTGACATTTTCTTTGGGTCTGAAAAAGTGGCTCAAATCCCAGGGATACTGGCACAACCCTAAAAAAAATATTCTCTGGACACTGGCATAGCATGTTGTGGGAGCGTCCAGAGCCCTCTTGACATTGGCATGCCCATATCATGGGAGATTCTGGGGGTTAATTGGTCAGAAAACTCAATGGAACTCAGGGGTTGGTTTCATGAGAGGTGGGGATCATTCCTGAGAGTGTTGTTGTTGTGGAACATTTATATGGTGTGTTTATGTCAGTTCCACTTCCGTAACATGACTTAGGAGGTCAAATCATATCATAGTAACTTCTTGTCACATGTTTACCATGGTTTTTCGGTTACTTGGGTAGATGTGGGAGGAGGGTGTTGCATGTGGAGACTTATCCTCCAACACTGATGAAGGTGATCTATTAACCAGATACCTTGCAGCCTCCCCCACCTCTGCCCAAGATTCTTGTCCTAACCCAACACCATTGAGCATGCTTCTTGCCTTTTCCATCAACGTCTTGTTCATTCATTCTGCAAATCCATTTTTCTAAGGAGTGTATGGAGTAGTCTTATGTCATGCTATACCACACTTCTTACAAAAATCTTCAAATTCCTTCTTGCAAAACTCAACAACATTATCTGTTATCATCACATTTATCTTCTTCTCTGTATGGTTTTCCACTAGAGCCTCAAATTCTTTAAACTTGTCAAAGACTTCAGATTTCTTACTAAGGAAATATATTCATGTATTCCTTGAGAATTCATATATAAATGATAAATAGTACACAAACTTACCCATTGATGGGACTGACACATGTGCAAACACATTATTGTGCACAAGCGTTAATATCCCTTCCGCTCTCTTAGCACCAGAGGGGAAACTCACTCGATTCTACTTCCTATATACATAATGTTCGCAGAAGTTGAAATACAAAGAGAAATTAGACATACCTTCTACCATACCATTACCATGAAGTATTGGTAGGCCCTTTTCTCCAATATTTCCAAACCTTTGATGCCATAACACGATATTTTCTTCAAAGACCACTAGATTTTTTGCTCCATTTCAGGAACCACAAAAATGTTGCACCCATCAATAACAATACTACCCATAAGCTTGTACAAAGTTCCAAACTGAGCTCCCCACATCAATACCAGTTCCCCCCAAATCATCTTGTAGGTATCTTTCTTGAACACTATTTTTACACCTGCATCATCCATCTTGCTAACAAAATTAAGATTTCTGGCCAATGCAGGAATATGTAGAACAATTGAAAGTGTCTTAATCCTTCCAGCTTGAAATTTCAACTTCAATTTTCCAAGTCAGAAGATTCTATCATTCCTGTCATTCCCTAAGAAGACATCACCACCATCATATTTATCATACTCGTAGAAATGGTGCACCCGAGTTAATCAACCATGCCTCATGATCTACATGTGTACTTGAAGAAGAAACCAAGTACATATCCCCACCTTCATTTGAGGTGGTTTTCACCTGTGCAGAAGGAGCATCATCAGATCGCTTTCCTTTCTCAGGACCTTTAGATCTACAATCCTTTTTGAAGTTCCCTTTATTTATGCATTTCCAGCAAACCTTTATAGGTTTTCCTAGAGATTTAGATCTCCATCTAGATTTATATCTCCCACTTGAGGACTTATTTTTGTTTATGTTTTGGGACCATCTCATGCAAACAAGGAATCTCCATTCTAGATCTCCATATTTTTCCGTCTCATCTCCTCCGACAACAAGGATGATATTATTTCATCAAACTTCAAGGTAGTCATCTTGCTACCTATAGCAATAATGATACTATACCATGAATCTGGTAGAGAACACAACAAAATAATGCACTTATCTTCATATGAAATTTTTATATCAATTCATAAAACTAACTTACCACAATATGAAAGGCGTTCAAATGCTCTGTCACTGAGTCTCTGTCCTTCATCCTCAAGTTATACAACTTTTTTAGCACGAAACATTTATTCACCAGAGACTTAGATTGGTACAAATTCCCTCAATTGACCCACAAATCCTTCATAGTATCTTCCCCTGATACATTCAACAATACTGAATTGGAGATATACAACCGTATCATGCTCTTTGCCTTTCATTCCAACTTTACCCAGTCTTTCGCTGACATTGTCATTGGTTTAGTACCTGGATCCATCATTATCCACCAACAAATCCTCCATCTTGACCTTCCACAACTCAAAACTATGACCATTAAATTTCTTGATCTCTATCTTTCCATTGCTTGCCATCTTATTTCATGGCAAGAATCGATCCTGTAGATCTCCCACTGAACATGGTCTACCTTAGGCTTAAGAAAAATCCCTTAGCAGTAACGACGTCCCGTTGAAGTTGAAACATCTCTGATACTAAATGTAGGTTCTAACCCTATGCAAAAATTACCTGTAGACGAATTTTGAAAATAGATAATACGCAATGACGAGAATATAGAGCAAATACACAAAGATTTTTCCCTAGATCCCAAAACCAGGACTACCAGATTGATTTTTCATTATATTCATTTCAATGTCACAATACATATATATACATGTCTAAGCTTTCATAAGTCCCAATTCATTAACCCTGGATTAGAACATAACTGTAGTCCCCTTAACAAATATAAAATATACCATGGGTATAAGACCATCATTCCCAAAACCATGTGTGTAACCCATGCACAAAGCCATAGGTAGGTTCGCCCACCTAATATAGGGTCCAAAAAAAATTCTCGGGGCCGCTACCACCCCCTAAAACCCCCTAACAGGGGGTCCTGCACACCCCTGTTTTTCCCGACTATACGAATGGGGGGCTATCGCCCCCCTTGTCTATGCAACTAGTCATGGAAATAATATAACACACAACCAACACAAAGATGAAGACAAAAATGGTGGATTACGATTCACATGACTGGCCGTACAAGCCTGATGTGAATTCAGTGGAATGGGAAAATTCGGTTGAGAAACAAGGAGAAGAGTATTCTCCTAATATAGTAGATACACTTAGGAGTCTGAGGGCAGAGATTAGAAGTTGCAAGGTATATAATAACAGGTTGATTGAGGCACAAGAAAGACTTGCTAGGGCTCAATAAAAGCAACCATAAGTCAATGTGATGATTCATCAAAGCCTTTCAGATTCATAGAAGGAGGGGCAATTGGGGAATAGTCATGGATATATGTAAGAGGAGAAGACTAATGGGGCATATGGTAGCAAGTCTCATAGAAGACACAAGATGGAAAAAGATGATATAGTCAAGGGTGGTGAATCCTTGGATACACTTGAAAGGAGGGGTAGTATTTATGGATTTTATTCTAGCTTTGGTTCCATGAGACATCATCACAATCATCGCCAACATCCTTATAGGAGGAGAGAGAAGCAATATTTTCTAAAAGAGTTCAAGAATGCTGAGCTCCCTACTTTTGATGGAGAGATGAAGAAAACAGAATATGTAGAAGCATGATTGCTTGGGATGAAGAAGCTTTCAGATTGCATGATTATTCATAGAACATGAAAGCCAAGATAACTACTTCCATTCTCAAGGGAAAAACATATATTTGGTGGGAGGATGTAAAGAATTTCAGAGGCATTAGAGAAAAGGAGCTAATTTGGGATGATTTTGAACGTATCTTCAAAATAAAGTACCCATCTAAAAGATATTATGATGAAAGGGCCAAGGAATTTTATGAGTTGAGGATGGGTTCCGTGAGAGATGATGAGTACATGAGCATAATTATGGAGCAATTGAGGTAGTTGACTTATCTTAGGGACAAGAAAGCAAGGACTCAAAGCTTCATCAGTGGGTTTCTAGTAGCATTCAAAGACCATTATATTGAGTTTGATGAGCCACGATCATTGGTAGAAGCAACAAGAAAGATAAAGAATTTTTATGACAAGTCAAAACACAAGCCTGAGTTCAAGCATGATTGGAATGGTAATGAGAAGACTAAAGGAAAATTTCCTAAGAAGTGAGGAAGACCTCAAGATGTAGGTGACAAGGATAATGCGGCCCCCTATAAGAAGTTCAATGTAGTTGAGAGAGGACATGGGTCTCAACCTTAGGAGAAGAATAAAGGTGATGACACAAATCCTTTGAGGTGTTGGAATTGTGGTGGAGAACATCAAAGGAGGGATTGTCCATTGCACCAGGGCAGAAGGCCTTAGATTTACAATGCTCAGGAGGCACAGACAGTTGGAGATGTTGGTTAGAGTATTCCTCATATTTATGTAGTAGTGGATAATAAGGAGGCAAATCACAAGACATCAATTATTGAGATGAAAGTTAAGTTTTCATGTCCCCAGTTAATAATTTTGTTAAGGGGAATTCTCAATTTTGCAATTTTAGAGAATAATAAATATTTTTGGCACATAAACTTAGGAAAATGGGTTATGAGGGCTCAATATAATTTTTGGAGAGAAAAGAAAAATTAAAGTGAAATTGTGAAGGTTACCAAAATGGAAATAGAACCATGGGAAGAATAAAACCATGTTATCAAAGCATAGTGTGAGAGAAATGGACCCATGGTATGAGGAAGGGAAAGAAACTATAAAAGGAAGGCTATAGCCTCATTTTTATTATTCTATTTGGCATTTCATTTCAGAATTTGAGAGTTTGCTTGAGCTGCTCAACTAAGTCAACCAGTGTTGTTTAGCACAAGGAATTTCCAAGCGGAAATTCCACCCTCATTTAGGAGAACTTCAAGTGTCTCCCTAATGAGGTAATTTGGGGAGTTCAATTCAGGATTTCCACAGAGCTTTATTACATGTAAGATATCATTTTGGGATTCAACTGCGTTAAGTAAGTCATTCACATATGACCATTTCCATGAGAGGTAGTCGTAACTGACTAATTTCTCATGATTTTTTAATAGTTCACTTAGCACTCATTGCATCGGGTGATGCTCACAGGGGTGAAGAAGTGGGATTGAAACTAGTGAAATGTGGAGAACGAATCACATAGCGTCAATCATCACTTCCGGGGCTTGCACCCGGTAACCAGGACTTCCCGGGAGGTCACCCATCCCAGAGGTCACCCATCACTTATTACATGTATTCACTTATTTTTCCAATTCAAGTTGCTCATTGAGGAATCAACTATTGTAGGTTGGAGTTCTGACTATTTTGTAGTTGATTTTACCTATTGATGTCGGTGATTTTGTAGAGGCTTTGCAGGGAAGAGATAAAAATTATTTGTGGGACGTATTTTCTTATTTTCGAGTTGCGTTGGGGTTTACTGGTTAAATATCTGCACACGGGTTGACCAGTAGTGTTTTACCGGGTATTGGAGTTGATTTTGGCTAGTAATTTGAGGAAGGAATTTTGTTTGGATTTTGAGGAGTTTCCCTTTGGGGAAATTGTGAATTCTTTTAGCACTTCGATTTCTGTAGCTCACTAGTAGACTGTGAAGGGCCACACTCTCATTTTGGGGTTTTAGTGAATGTTGGATTGAGCTTGAGATTTTTTGGGCCTTTTTGCATTTAATGGGAGGAGTCAGTGGTCAAATTTTTAGAATTTTCCGGGTGATATTTAAGCCTCAAATCGTTATTCTTATAGCAGGGTGAATTGTTGGTTTAGCTGATATTTTCGCACTATTTTGGGCATGAATCAACTGTAATTAGCCAAAAAATATTTTATGGGTTTCATTGGTTGGGGTGTGAGGAGTCTCTCTCTATTTTTTCAGAAATTTTGGAGCAGTTTTGAGGGTTCATTTCAAAGTTTACCTGAGTCCAACTGTAGCAACAATAACAACAATTTCATGGCAATGCATTTGGATAGATTGCATTTCATTTGGATATTTGACTTAGTTTCTCACTTGCGTATTGTATGCTTGCAGTAGCAAGTCCGAGTTCTATCTATCCACTCCATTATATTCAACTCCATATTTAAAGTCAATAAAATGATTCATTTTAATGGTTGTTATTTATAGCTCTTTGACCTATTTCTATTTGTGTAAATTTGTGCCTACATGTGTGAAAATTCTTGCCTGCAATTTAGTGCATGTTTTGATATTCATTGTATTTTCAATTTTGGGAACATTACAGTAGTATTAGAGCATGTTCTTAGAAAATTGTTGGGTTTGAAGGACATATTATAAAAAGGGAAAAATGCTTCCAAATCAAGAAAAACTCGTTACCCAAAAAATTGAAAGTTATGGCACGACTTTAGCAAAGATGATAGAGCACATGGAAGCATGGGTGTCATGAATGGAAACAAATAAAAAAATGAACTGTAGATCAAAATATGAAAAGGTAGGTAAGGACCAACCATTCCAGGATGATTTGGAAAAATTCAGACCCATTGAAATGAAGTCATCACAGGCTCAGTCCAACAGGTTGGAACAAGAGCTTGGGTTGAAGGAGAATCAGAAATTGCTACAAAATGATTGTCATCAATTGGTGAGATTGTTAAGTTAGATGATGAGTGAAAATAAAATCATGAGACAATGATAGTTTATGATGTTTCCCAAGAGGTGTGAAAATATCATAACACACAGGTAGTCAATGGTGCAAACCCAATCCCATCAGTTGATGAGGTAAATGTTTCTCACAAGCCTACTGATGCCTATAACATGGAAGACCAATTGAAGATCAATGCAAACAGGATTAAGGTAGTGACAAGGAATTATGATGATACATTGGTATTGGTGAAATATTATTGTTGGAGAAGTGCAATGGAACATGATAGTCTAGGAGGGGATCCTTCTCTTGCAAATTTTCCGACCCTCGGAAAGGAAATGGTAGAGGTAAAATCTAACTATCTACACGTCCTTTCAGATAGAGATCACCTACTCACACTTATTGAGATATATCATGATGTGCTAATAGAGACAAAGAAGGAAGTTGATAAGCTTACTTATGATCTTGATATTTCCTAGGAGTCCTTAAAGAGGACTCAGATGGCCCTTCAAGAATCAGAGTTGTGGGTCGAACAACTTTGTATGGAGTTGAATTTTGTACATTATTCTATGGCAACCATCACCTAGAGGATGTTAGGGATACTCATGATTTGATAGAGCAGCCTCTTGTGATAGTGGGGCATGAGGAGCACCTAGATGAACTAACACTTGTAGAGAGGTATGTTTCAGAGGTTTTCTATTACACACTCACGGGATGTGGATACAGATATATTTCAGATAAGGATATGTCCATTTGGGATCCAGTTCGATTGACATGAGTGGTGTGGATACTAGAGACCCTGGTTAACATTGGAATCCAATTGGGATTTTCAATTAGTTACCAGGTGTGAAGGATGGCTATGGCGTTGACAGGGTGATTGAACTAGTGACCAAGCATTCATGTTCCTTCACATTTCCATCGGAGTTCTAGTTAGCGCTAGTGGTGAGTTGGTTTTATGGAAGAGTATACAGTCTTTGGGAGATGTCTTAGCACATTGTTCATGCATGGGGTTGTAGTGTGGACAACATGCCTCGAAAATAGTTATTTAGATGGGATGGAATTTGTATGCCACTAGACAGGGTAGTATATGGGGATGATGTTCTTCCACTAATGTATTGGAAGCATGAGCTACTAAGGCTAGGCACAATAATGTCATTCATGTTATCATGTGAGAAGCTAGGTCACTTGGGTCTACTGGGATAGAGGAGAAGGTGTATCCGACATCATGGTGGATTTATTAGCATAGTAGTGGATGCATTGACACATGTGGGATGGTTGATGATGTCGGGTGGTGCGACAACTAGTGTAAGTGTTCAGTGGTGCACAAAGTCGTACCACAAAGTTCAATTTTTTGCAAAGGAGCATAGAGTTATACAAAGGAGTGTCATGTTATGCAAGCTTTCACTGTGGACTAGGAGGATCCATTAACACCAACTTGAGGTTTCACATGGAGTGACAAATAATTCATCACAGGAAGGATACCAACTGATTCAGGATGATATGACAACTAGTAGTTGTGTCTAATAGTGCAAACACTTGTGCAACTGGGTGTAGTTGTGTGTCAAGGGGCGCAAAGGTGCATGTTTGTACACAAAGGAGTGCAAGGATACTTGGTTGTATGTAGTGTTGTGCGATGCTAGCCCATGGGATTTTGGAGCGTTACCTCTAGGGAGACCACTTAATAAGGATGACATACATACCCTTGGGTGTAGCTCACTCAGGATCGATAGGAACACTAATGGGCATCATTGTATGAGATACATGAGGACTTGCACACATGTCTCACTCTCACATTGTTTGTAGGTGCAACGAAGTTGAATGTTGTCCCTTGATTCCTTCATTGCGAGTAGCAGGACAAGAGAAGCTCACTCGAGATAGTTAGTTGGGACACAGAGTGTCTATAGAGAGACTTCTCAATGGTAGAATTTGATCAGGGAACGAGATGACTAGTATAGGCTTGGGATGTTCATGGTTTTCTATGGAGGTAGCATGTGCTCCACCCCTGAGTTCACACTTAGGGAGGTGATTGTGAGTGGGTTGGAGGCTGCACTTTCAGCGGGACAACTTGAGGTGGTATGTGAGCATGAGGTATAGGGGATGATATTCCCCATTAGCAAGATGATTCTTAGGCTTCAGGCAATATCTGGGTACATCATCAGGAGCTAAGATAATAGATTTCGATGTGTGGTATGGAAGGAGAAAATAATTTTTTCATATGCAGGACAAATTATTGATGTTGGTTTCTCATCCATTGGATACATAAAGGGGTTAGAGACGAGGCACAAAGGGGTCCCGATAGCTAGCAACATGTCACAACAATAGGGAGTGAGGATTTGGAATTGTGAACTTTTGGTATGGTTATGGGATACAGGGATCCAGTTGATTGGTGGGACACTCCATTAGGAGTACAGTCAGGATAGTAGGTGATGTAGATCATTATCAAGTTGAAACATGGGGAATCACCAAGGTATTCATCATATGGAAAGGTAGGTGGTTTTTTAGGATTGGGACCAACCATGGAGTGATAGGCGTGAGCATTGTTGGGTCACCTTGGTAGGTTGAGCTTAGCCTCAAGAATCACATATATTATGGCCAATAGTTACATGAGAAGAGGTTCTAATATCAATGTAGTAGGAATTTAGTCATAACCAAAGTGTTGTGGGGTCAACGAGATAATTTCTTTCTGCGATGGGCATGGGATCCTGACATCATTATAATTGAAAAGTCAACGACCTTTAGGGATGGGCTGGTTACTATAGGGGAGACCACTCAGATCTTCCCTAGAGATTTAGTGACTCACTGATAGCATGGGAGACTTCCTCTGCATCATAGGTTGGTCAACAAGAGGATATTAGGGGAATTTCACACAGGAGAGACTTCAACCCCACAAGGATTGTGTTGTGCCTTCAGGAGTTTACTCTTGGAGTGCATGCAATGGAATACAAAGTAAGGAAGCTTCATGGGGAGTTGTACAAAGTTATGTATTATCATGATTCTATACTTATTGATAGTATGTAGAGGGCTTCTGGTACTTGTATCTGGTTGGACAATAAATGGACCAAGGTGTGCTTCACATTGATCACGATGATTTGGGATCCTTGTATTGAGGGATTCCTTCATGTCAGGACAGTGATGAGATTGTGGATGACGCAGTGGCATATTTGGGACCCTGGTATTATTCATGGTTATAGTGTGATTAAAAGTCAAAGAGGGCACTTGTTAAGGCATTGCTTGAGGACAAACATTTTTTGGTAGGGAGGAATATCATGTCCCCAATTAATAATTTTGCTAAGGGAAATTCTCAAATTTACAATTTTGGCAAATAATAAATATTTTTTGCACATAAACTTAGGAAAATGTGTTATGAGGGCTTAATATATTTTTTGGTGAGAAAAGAACGAAAACCTTACGAGAAAAGAATAATTGAAGTGAAACTGTGGAGGTTACCAAAATGGAAACTGAACCATGGTAATAATCAAACCATGGTATCAAAGCATAGTGTGATAGAAATCGACCCATGGTATGAGGAAGGGAAAGAAACAATAAAAGGAAGGCTAAAGCCTGATTTTGATTATTCTATTTGGCATTTCATTTCAGAATTGGAGATCTTTCTTGAGCTTCTTAGCCAAGTCAACCAGTGTTGTTTAGCGCAAGGAATTTCCAAGCGGAAATTCCACCATCATTTTGGATAAATTCAAGTGTCTCCCTAGTGAGGTAATCTGGGGAGTTCAATTCAAGATTTCCACATATATTTACTGTAGGTATTCACTAAGTTTGCCACTCCTTGGGCGCAGAGGCAGTTCAAGTTTCTCATTGATGAATCAAATATTGTGGGTTATATTTCCAACTATTATGCAGGTGATTTTCCCTATTGATGCGAATGATTTTGTAGAGGATTTTTGTGACAAAGATCAACATTATTTGTGGGCTACAGTTTAATTTTTTGAAGCTACGAAGGGGTTTACTAGTTATTCTCTATGCGGGGGTTGAGTAATAGTGTTTTGCTGGGTATTGGAGTTGATTTTGGTCGTTAGTTCGAGGAAGGAATTTTGGTGGGATTCAGAGGAGTTTCATTTTGGGGAAATTGTGCACTCTTGTAGTAGTTTGATTTTTGTAGCTCACTAGTAGACTGTGAAGAGCCACATGTTGATTTTGGGGTTTAAGTGACTGGTGGATTCAACTTGATATTTTTTCTAGGTTTCTTTGGGTTTTATGGGAGGAGTCCCTGATAGAAATTTTAGAATTTTCCATGCAATAATCGAGCCTGAAATCCTCATTCTTATAGCAGGGAAAATTACTAGTTTAGCTGGAATTTTTGCACTATTTTGGGCATTCTAGGTCAACTGGAATCAGCTTAAACAATTTATGAGATTTATTGGTAGGGGTGTGAGGATTCTCTCTCTAATTTTTCAGAAAAAATTATAGGATTTTTTAGGGTTCATTTCATAGTTTTCTTGCAACAGCAGCAACAACTTATGGACAATGTGCTTGGATAGATTGACCCATTTTAGCTGGAGATTTCACTTATTTTCTCACTTGGATATTGAATTCTTGTAGTAGGAAGCCCAAGTTATATCTATTTACTCCATTGTATTCAGTTCCATTTTAAAATCAATAAAATGACTCAATTTTATGGTTGTTATTCTATGGCTCTTTGACCTATTTCTATTTTTGTAAATTTGTGCTCGCGTGTGTGAAAAATATTGGATGTAGTTTAGTGCATGTTTTGATATTCATTGTATTTTCTAGTTTGGGAACATTACATAATATTTGTGATCAATTTGTTTCTATTTTGATTGATCCTGGATCAAACTATAGCTATATCAGTCTTGACCTAGTGGATAAGTGTTGCTTAAATAAGGAAGTGCATCTAGAATATTTGTTGGTGTAGTTGGCTATAGGGACCAAGAGAAGAGTTGATCACTAGGTGAGATCTTATGCATTTGATCTCAATGGTATGCCTACATCATCACATCTAAATGTGCTTCCTTTGGGTTCATATAGTATCATTTTTTGCATGCATCAGTTATTCATTCACGAGATTAAGGTGGACTACTATGACAAGGATATTGAGTGCATGGCTGATGATGGATTAAAAAGAGTCTTGCAGGGAAAGAAGAAGCCTACATTAGCAATAATGGTTACAACTATGAAAGCAAAGTGTAACTACAGGAAATGATATTTATTTTTTACAGTGCATGTTTCTAGTGATAAAGGGAATGACGTTGAAGATGAGAAAGTCTTGAAGAGGTATCCTATTTTGCGCCAGTGTCAAGGCATATTTCCTGCAAACATTCCAGTGCTACCACCTCATAAGGAAGTGTATTTATCTATTAAATTGGTACCTTATAAGATGAGCACTTTGAAATTGGTGGAACTGAATTTGCATCTTAAAGAAATGTTTGATGAAGGATACATAAGGCTAAGTGTATCTCCTTAGGGTGCGCCAATTCTATTTCTAAGGGAGAAGGACGATAATCTCATAATGTGCCTTGATTATAGGCAATTGAAAAAATGAGACTATCAAGAACATGTATCCATTTCCAAGGATTGATGACTTGTTTGATCAGCTGAAGGGAGTAGTCGTATTCTGAAGGATTGATCTGAGATCAATATATCATCAGGTGCCCATCAAAGAAGAAGACATCTACAAGACTACATTTCGCATGAGGTTTGGGCACTATGCATTTGTGTTGGTTCCTTTTGGTCTTACTAATGCTTCAACCACCTTCATGTGTTTGATGAACAATGTGTTGTGTCCTTACTTTGACAAGTTTTTGATAGTATTTGTTGATGACATATTGGTATATTCAAAGAATGAGGAGGAGAATGCAAAGCACCTGGGAACAATTTTGATATTGTTGAGAGAGCATCAGTTGTATGCCAAGCTCAAAAAGTGTAGTTTCTTTAAGTCTCAGATTCATTACTTGGGACATGTTATTTCCAAGGAAGGGATAGTAGTGGATCCATAAAATATTAAAGCTATCATGGAGTGACCAACTCCTAGGAATTTGGATGAGGTTAGGTCATTCATGGGACTAATAGGTTATTACATGTGGTTCAACATGAACTTCTCGAATATTGGATATCTTATTACATATTTACATAGAAAAGGAAAGAAGTTTGAATGGACCGAGGAGTATGCAACTATATTTGATCAGTTGAAGCATTTGCATACAAATGCTCTGATTTTGAAGATTGTAGATCATGATAAGGAGTTTGTGGTTTGTACTGATGCATGTAAGGAAGGACTTGGTGGAGTCCTTATGCATGAAGGACAATTGGTTTTCTATGAATCTAGGAAGTTGATTGAGCACAAGCATAACTATGTGACTCATGATCTTGAGTTGGCAGCTATCATTCACGTGTTGATGATGTCGAGAAATTATGTCTTTGGAAAGAGGTTTGTTCTGCTAAGTGATCATAGTGGACTGGGGTACTTATTTGACCAATATAATATGAATGCAAGGCAAACAACATGGTTGATTACCCTTAGTGAATTTGATTTAGAGATTAGGTATATTAAGGGTAAGGAGAACCGAGTTGTGGATGCTCTTAGTAAGAGAGTGAAAGTGAATCACGTTTCAACTATGATCTCTTAATGGACATATTTATAGGAGTGGATCATGCATGTAGGGAAATAAGATGAGAAGTGCCAACAATTGAAGCACAAGTTGTAGTAGCAGGGTGAAGGTGATCAATATGAAGAGTATCACCTCACAGTAGATGGATTGGTAAGATTCAGGAACATGATTTATGTGCCAAATAACAGTGAGTTGAGGAATCTTATCTTGATGGAGTTTCATGTCAAGCCATATTTAGGCCACTTAAGATACCAGAAGACTTTGGCAGATGTTAATAATTTTTTTTATTGGCCGAATCTAAGGAAAAAGGTGGTTGAGTTGTCGTAGCATGTTTGGACTGTTAATAGGTGAAAGTGGGATGTAAGCATCTAGCTAGTTTATTGCATCCTATTTTGATTCCATAATGGAAATGGGAGGTCATTTACATGGAATTCATTACAATATTGCCGAGGACACGGAGACAACATGATTCCATCATGGTTGTGGTTGAAAGGTTGATCACAGTATCTCACTTCATTATAGTGAAGTCTACTAATTCAACTAGTGAAGTGCCTCAAATCTTCATTAGGAAGATAGTGAGGTTTCATGGAGTTCCCAAGAAGATTATATCACATAGAGATGCCAAATTCATTTCCAAGTTTTGGAAGGAGTTATTTGGAGTCTTAGGGACACAATTAGCTTTTAGCATGACTTATCATCCACAAACAAATGGAAAGACATATAGGGTTAGCAAGATTATTTAGGATATGTTGAAGATTTATGTCATGGATCAACAAAGGAAGTGGGAGGAGTATCTTTCACTAGTAGAATTTTCATATAATAATGGGTATCAGAAATCTTTGAATATGAGTCCATTTTCAACTCTTTATGGGCATAGTTGTAATACTCCTATCAGCTTGAGTGATCTAGTGAACAAGGTGTTGATTGAACAAGATATGTTGGCTGAGATGGTACAAGATATGCAGGTTATTAAGAGGAACTTAAAGGAAACATAGGACAGAAGAAAGAGTTATGCATATCAACATAGGGAATTCAAGGAGCTTCAGGTTGGGGAGCATGTGTACTTGTGCATCAAGCCCAAGAGGAGCTACTAGAGAATTGGGTCATGTGCCAAGTTAACACCTCGGTATTGTGGGCCTTTTGCAATCCTTGAGAGGATTGGACTAGTGGCCTATAGACTTGCACTTGCCAACAATAAAAGTCCATGATGTTTTCCATGTTTGATTTATTAAGAGATATGTCCAAGATGTTGATCACGAGATTGATTGGTCTGTATTGTAGGTGGAACTAGAGGGAGATTTCCAACCAAAGCCACAATACATTCTACAGTGGAAATAACTAATGCTCTGGAACTGAGCAATAGAGAAAGTTAAAGTGCAGCGAAAGCACTTTGGTCCCGATGAAACTACATGGGAGATGACTGATCAGATGTAGGCCTTGTATCCTTCCTTATTTGTTGGTTGAGAAAATGTGTTTGGTATATGCGTTTTGGTTATATATATTTCTATATGTTTATTGTAAATACTACAATTAGTTGTGTTATAAAGCTCCAATAAGAAATATGGTGGTCATGTTTTCAACAATTTTGTACATTTTAAATACTACATTGAGCTATGTTTAGAAAGCTCCATAAGTAGTATAATTTACTGGTCATAAGTGTCATAGAACACCGAAGATGGTTTTACCCCAAAGGGGAGGGGTTTGTAACATTCCTTAGTTGATTTTCCATGTAAATAAAATAAAACTAAGGTCATGGGACACATATTCCAAGTTGAACGTTGGTAAAACATTTTATTGGGCATCACTGGTGGTTTATTAATGGCTATGGAAATTGGTAAAGGAATTGACAAAGGAAAAGAAGCAATAAATGAAATTTAATTATGGAAATAAAGGAAAATAGGATAAAAGGAAGGTGAAGAGACACAAATATGCATGCAAGGGAAATTAGAGGGAAAATGAAGGAAAATGAAGGAAAGGAAGAGACATGAAACATCAATGATAAAAATGCATCATAGAAATAATTGACAACTTTTGATAGTTTTTGGATTAGCTATTGATCATTCTAGCTCTCTTCTTCCACACTCTTACACACTTAGAGAATTATTGGAGCATCCTAATTTACTTGGACTTGGAGAGAAGAAAGCAAGCACGCAAAGGAATTTGTGGGAAACAGAAAAGAAGGTTGGATCAACAACTACAATAGGAGTAAATTGTAGGTAACAGGTTGCATGTGTTATTTCCTTGCTAATATTTGAGTGCATGGTACATGCATGTGCTTATGTGGTTTTTTTTTTGTCATTGGCATGGGATTTTCCTGGATTGACAATGTTTTGAGCCTTGCATTGCCATTTGATAGATAGCCATTATGTGTTGGGTTCTCTATTTCGATTAATCTTTGGAGGGTCAGTAGACTTGCTTCCTGGTTGAGGCGGTCTTCGTAAAATTTCCAAGGGTCAAGGGTGGATATGGGGTTTCTCCTAGAACTCTTATAGATGGGTGGAGATAGGAAAATTCATATGGAGTTGGTGAATGAAGTTGGAGGCATCCAAGCTTATTTTGGTATTAGTGATTTCTAGACCGATTTAGGTGAAATCACTGTGGTTGAGGGTTGAGGTGGTTTGGCCTCTGGAAGCCCTGTTTGGTTCTATTTTTTTTTACCCATATGATCCCACATTCATGGTTGGAATATGGCACTGGGTTGATTGGTTGAAAGAGATATTTGGTTTAACCTAGTTTATGTTCAGGTGGTATGTGAAAGTTCCAGACTTGGTTAGCTTTGCATATGTTAATATAAGTCATTTTCCTATTGTGATTAATGAGTACATGTACTAGTGATTGTGTTGATATTATTGTTGGTTTTTCATGGATTCTATTCTAGTTATATGTTGGTTATAGGCATGGTTGAATGCTATTCTCTTTCTATGGATCTTGTTCATGATTTGGTAAGTTATTCAATGGTTAATGTTTGAATGGGCTAACAAGTGTGTTGCAACTAGTTTGAGAGAGAATTGAGCCTTCTTGATGATTCTATAATGAGATTAAGAAGATTATGATGCGATATGCTTTCATGACTTATAACTATTATGATTACTATATGTTTGACGAATATCATGTGACTAGCATGTTTTGGGAAATATCTAGCTTTAGTATTTGTATAGACTTGTTATCATCTTAGACTGAGTTCTTGAGAGTTCTAGGAAATGGCCTGTGGGATGGCCCTAAACAAGTGACACTAATATTGCGACTGCAAACACAAAATTAGCAATTTTCGGTTGCAACCGCATGGAGGAAGGATCATGTGTGTGGTTGGATCTTTTCAACCACATTCACAGTGTGTCAAGTGTGTGATTCATATGTAAAGCCTGAAAAGAGAAATTTCCAACTCAGGGATTGATCGCCGATGGTTGTTGTCAGACACCTGACTCATCTGGTGTCCCTGAGGGGTGGTAGTATGTTTTTGGTTAGTAGACCCCACTTCTCTAACTAGAACTTAGAGGTCATGTCATATCGTAGTAACACTCAACTCATGTTTTCCTTGGAGAGCTTATATAAGTGGGTAAATGTGTGATGGGGTGGTTATACTAAATTAATTAAATATATTTTTTTACAAATTAATATTTTTTATTACCTCATAATAACATCAAAATATAGTACATCATCTAACTATTCATACTCTAACCATGGTACTTTGTAGGTGGTTTAAATATGCCTCGAGGGAAGTAAATATTTCTAACCACCTATATGATAAAAATCTATCCCAAAAAACTGACATATTCAGTGGAACGAGTTTAACTATAACATAACTATAATACAAAAAATTGTCACTAAACATTCCATCCATTTGTGAGTCAAAAGAAGTAACAGGTGTTGGGTCTTTGGCTTTGGATCTTTGAGGAGTATGGGGGGCTAGATTCACACTATAGATGGTTTTCCAAATGAATGATTCTTGCATCTAGTATTTCCAAATAAAAGCATTGACTCCTCTAAACTCATTTAATGTCTTCTAGGGAAGTAAAGATATTACATCTCTCCTTTTGTTTGTCGTTTAGGACCCTCACAAGAAAAGTCTCCATGTTCCAATGAAAATCAATTGGATTGAGGTATTGCTTCCTCATTCTCCTGGTATGGCCAGGGTCAAGATACTAGTGAGAAACCTCTTCCAAATTCTATGAGTATGAGGAAACTTATCGGTCCAAGACAACCAGGGACACCATGTTGTGGATCTCACTGTGGGTCTCAAGGCATGCAACATAATAGAAGTTTTCAAAAACTTATTATAGTTGTTACTGAGACTGTTTCATGCCCTAGGGGCCTTGGCTAGCCCCTTCTTATGGCTACGCATACACTTCCTTGACATATTGCATAGAGGTTGCATTATCCTAGGCTCCTTGTACAGATAAATGTAGGAAGGAGATATACGAGTAAGTAGAATAAGATTGAATGACTAAAGAAACGATGTAGATAAACCGCATAACACAAAAATAAAAGAAAGTAAACTAAGTAATGAAGCCCTCATTATAGGTCTGAGAAAATTTTGTCTTATAGATTTTAAACCTCCACCTAGGGAACCATCACCACACAAGAGCGGAAAACACTAGACAACCAAGGAAGGTAAACCCACTATCATGAAAATTAACAAAAAATATGGGAATTAATAGAAATTCCCTTAATAAGGTGACTGTGGGAACAAGAGAGCTTACGAATGGAGGTGTTCGCAGATACCTCAATCACCCTCCAACATGAGAGACTATGGAAATAGAAACCAAGCAGGTGAGACGAGACAACTTAATTATGCTCAAACTAACAATGCAAAGGAGAAGTAACATAATTACCCTTATTTGGGTGGATATAGGTGCACTAGGACTAGTGTACAATAGATATGGTGAAGAAGTAAACCTTCTGCAAGCACAAGAACCCTTCCCCTATCAACAACTTGTAGCAACAACTCCACCAATTATTCTCTCTCATTCCAGACCCATTAGAATCCAATTTCACACCTCCATACTAATGCCTACATAGCCTAGTAATGCCGCACAATCATAAGCCGACTCACCCACACTTCTGCTGAAAGGGAATAAAGGAAATTTCCCCAATTCTAGTTCTATCTTAGCTGTAAAAAGAAATCTCCTTACACATTCCTTCCTGTAGCAAGGGCTCAAGAGTTACCCCTTGCTTGTTGGAGTTTTACTTTTCCAATGCCTCGTTTCCCTATGAGCTAATTATGGTGAATTGTAAGCTCACATAGGGACTTACATCTATCTAGTTGTCATAGTTATCCTTAACTGACACTGGGCATCCTCCATTTCTATATAATGGAGGATTTCTATGTATTTTGACACAAGATTGTGATTAATAAAATACTCTTACATGGTATTAGAGTGGGTGATTCCTACCGTGCTTAACTATTTTTGAGTTTAGTAATTTTTTTCAAGATGGGTGAAAGACTGCAAGAAATTTGTGAGAAGAAGGCAATAGATTGGTGCACGAGTACCCAACATATAACCATACTTAGCCAAAATGAAGCTAGGGTTACCCATTTAACAATGCATCCACACCTTTGTCCCAAGTATTTAACTCTACATGGAGCCAAATCTTCAACCAATTAATGGTCAAGGCCCTTTTAGCCACAGTTCCTTTGTATCGGAACCAATCACCCTGCCAAACCTCGTATCAGGCCTTATATCCTTCCTATGGGGACTATTTTCATCCTCAAGCCTTCGTATGAGGCTTTTCTCTCTAAATACTTCTATCGGGAATTAAAACCCTTCAAAACCTTAGTTCAAGCCTTTAGCCCGCATATATATATATATTATATATATATATATATATATATTATATAATATATATATATATATATAATATATATATATATATAACCAGTCCTCTCAACCTTTGGTTACTACATATTTAACATATAAAACCCTTGATTCGCACAATTCCCTTACAAAACCTTTACAAAGGAAATATATGCATAAACATGTCTTTTTTCTGCCTCGGTACGGCCTCTGCACATTACTTGAGGTTCCTTTATCGCAATTGGGGCTTGAAAATACACTATCGACGCTTTATTTCCAACGGAAATGCATTAACATGCAATACATGGGAATACACAGGAAACCTGCATATAACGGATTTCAAATATTATAGAATCACCACTATAACTCCATCGAGTTAGCTCCTTTAGTCGCTCCACAACAATGTTTATCCGAAATCCGATTCGCTGATCTTTAACCTCCGCCATCCATTTCAATTGCCAATCCAACGGCTTTCGGCACATCGCTGGCTCTCCGCTGTGCCACTCCTCCAATCTCTGAAACTTTTGATGCCTGATCACCGATAAATCCCTATGCCGATCGTCGATAAATTGCTATTGACGATATCGAAACTTCCCCAATCGCTCCTTTGCACTTCCGACTGCCGAATGCGATTTAAATCATGACCGTTGATTTGGCCACAATCCGACGGTCGATGATTAATCGTTGCTCGCTCTTTGCAAAACTCCAAGGCTCGTTCCGATAACTTAAAAAGGACTCCCGCTGATGCGATTAAATCTTAGCTATTGATCTATGAGATATAATGACTGCTAAACATCACTTTACACTTCTTCATTTATTCCTTTTACTTGAAATTTTATGTTGTTTTTTTCAATTTCTCCATGTTTCAGGTTTTTCCTCCTGTTTCTTCAAAGGGCTTCCTTCTTCTGCTACGTTGCTCAACTTCTCTGAGCTTTACTCCTTAGTGAATCCTCACTCTGCTATCTCTCCAGAGCTTCACTTTTCTTCCTCAATTAGATTCAAAGACCCATTTTATGATTCCTCAGAACCATTTTATGCCTCTGCGTATGCCTCAGAACTCTACCTGCAATCCCTTAGAGAACCTACGAGTTCATAACTTAATTCAATCATTCATTATCCATTCACACATCTATCTAGTTCCAAGATGAATCTTTGTATATTAACATGAACAATTGATGACATTTTTGACTCTCGGTCTCTCACACAAGCCTGATTTCTATTATTCGTGGCCTCTCTCCCTCAACTACTCTACCTGTAGGCTTACATATCTCCAGAATGGTTCTATTGAACGAATTCTGGGGTAAATCCTAGATTAACTCCTAAATCTATTGACCTGACTCCTAAATCTAGTTAACTGACTCCTAGATACAGTCTATCCACTTCTACTCTAATTAATTCCTAAAAACCCTCTCTTGTTCCTTGAATCATGGAACTGTTTAAGAGTCCTAATTGACTTTAGACTCTTTTGTCATTATTCCCACTCATGTTCTCATTTATTTGATAGCATTTACATATTCTCCCATTATCTGATCAAATCACTTAAAAGCCTAAATATTACATTGACTTGAGACTTAGGAAATTTATTTCCTAAAAATACATGACCCCTCTATGTCTATTTATTTACAATGATTTTCTCTTGGGTGAATGCTCTTGCATCAGACTCCCAAAGTAGAAAATATTCATGATCTCCTGATCATGTGTCTTCTGGTCATGGTCTTCCTGGATCCCACACTTTGTTCTGTAACTGTCGACATACTTTGTTTCCTTGTTGCTGCTGTACTTCTATTGTCTTTTGCTCCATCTTCTCCTTCTTGTCAATCAGGTTCAAGTTCTGATTGATCACTCCTTCTATCATCAGCTTCCTCCACCTGAGCTACTTTATCATTGATCCGGATTTAAACAGGAACGCAATAAAACACAAAGATAACCATATACACAAAGATGCAGTGGAAATAATACTTCATTTCATTGCTTACAACCAGAAATGGAAATAAACCAGCTAGGGCGATGGCAACTTATCTCTGAGAAGAGATGTGTGGCTACATGCCTCTGAATTGTCTTTCAATGAGGCTCGAAGGCCTATTTATTGTTGAGAAACAATGAAAAACCCTTAACATTCCAAAACCTAACCCTAGGAGATGAAACACCAAACTGTGGGCCCC
>APFE031238348.1:0-16790 GCA_000404065.3 Pinus taeda
CCTCTTGTCTATTTTCATAAAAGAAAACAATAGTAGACTTTAATTGTTTGTTTCTAAGATAGCCACCCATCTTAGTGGGAATAGCAGCATCCGAGTGGACACTATTCCCGGTAACACCATTGCATTCTTCAGCAAAGCTATAAGAGATGCAGCCTTAAAGTACAACATCATTGAGAAGCAAGCCCTGGCACTTCTGAAGGAATTGAAAGATTTCCGGGTATATATTCTACATTCTCATATTTTGGCCTATGTTCCTAACGCTGCTGTCAAAGATGTTTTAGTGCAGACTGATCTGGAAGGAAGACGAGGCAAGTGGATTGCAGCCTTGCTGCAATATGACGTGGAAATAAACCCCACAGAGCTGGTGAAAGGACATGAATTGGCAAAGTTAATGGCCGAATCAAACTTGCATGCCTTGGATATAAATTTGATCACTGCTATGTCCAATGAGAATGAGGAAGGATCATCAATTCAGGTATTTGAAATGTTTTCTCTTTCTCCATGGTATTCAGATATCATATATGTGCTTAAAAATTTGTCACCACCACCCGACATGACTAGAAACAAAGCAAGAACACTCAAGTTGAAGGCTGCCAAGTTTTGCATTCTAAATTTTGCACTGTATTGGAAAGATCCTGGTGGCATTCTGTTAAATTGTTTGGTGGAAAAGGAAGCAAAGAAGGTCATGGAGGACTACCACCAAGGATACTGTGGTGGTCACCTTTTTTGGAAATCAATAGCAAATAAAATTCTGAGAGTGGGGTACTATTGGCTGACAATGTTTGTTGATGTATATAAGATGGTCAAGCACTGTCATAAGTGTCAAATTTTTGAAGGAAAGCAGAAGTTACAGCCTTTTCCACTTAAGCCTATTGAGATGAGTGCTCCTTTCCAGCAATGGGGGTTGGATTTCATTGGTGAAATTCATCCCGCTTCTTCCAGTCAGCATAGATGGATCCTCACAGTGAAAGGTTATTTCACAAAATGGATCGAGGTAATTCCCACCAGACAAGCTACTGATGCGGTAATCATTTCATTCCTTGAAAATAACATTTTGTCTCGCTTTGGTTACCCGAATACGTTAATCACTGATAACGCAACAGCTTTCAAATCAAAAAGGATGGTAGAGTTTTGTCATAAATATCACATCATTTTGGGTCACTCAACTGCCTATCATCCGTAAGGAAATGGATTGGCAGAGTCTTCGAACAAATCATTGGTTAACATCATCAAGAAGTTGCTGGAAATAAATAAGAAAAGCTGGCATAAGAGGTTGGTCAATGCACTATGGGTAGATCAGGTTAGTCAGAAGAGATCCATAGGTACATCACCTTTCGAGCTTGTTTGTGGAGTTGATACAGTATTTCCTACCTCTCTCGCTACCTCGGTAGTCAAACTTCTTTAGGATACTGGCAGTGAAGAAGATCCCATGCAGAGAAGGTTGAATCAAATGGTCCACTTGCAGCAGAGCAGAGAAGAAGTTTTCAAGAACACATCCAAATTGTAGGAGAAGATTAGGAAAATTAATGACAGAAAGGCAAAGGTGGAAAAATTCCAGTTGGACAATGTAGTGATGAAGTGGGATGCAAGGAATGAGGAAAAAGGTAAGCATGGTAAGTTCGAGAACCTCTGGAAAGGTCCCTTTAAAATTGTAGCATATCGGGGTTAGAATGCCTTTCTTCTAAAGGAAATGAACGAGGAAGATTGTCCAGGAGGGCCAAACAATGGTCGGCTGCTCAAGCAGTACCATTTCTCAGTTATTAACGATGCTTCCAGTGTCACTATAAATACCGTTTTATTTCAATTTTGTTAGAGTTTGTCAAGTTAGTCTTCAAGTCATTTCAATGTCAAATTTGAGTCATTTTTTTAGTCATTTCAGTTTCATAAATGAGTCAGAGTCTTCTTTTGTTTGTCAAAATAATGACTCCATAGTCCAATGGATGGAGGCACTGTCTAGCTCTTCCAGAGATCTTCTGTTCTTGGCACCTCCAAGGAGCTACCATCCCCCATTGGAGCCAATGTTAGAGTCAGTCTAGTTAGTCCTCCATCAGAGATCAAAACTCTTTATGCATTTCATTTTTAGGAGTCCTGATCCATTCACTCAGCTGCATTCCACTAGGGGCATGCCATAATCTGACAGAAAAGGTCATGCCTGTCATTTCTCTTCATGTCTGGCTCCTGCTGGCTTAGGTCTTTTATCAATGATCACCAAAGTTAATGACAGTCAAGGTCTAGTCCTTTAATGGTCAAAAGTCATTTTTGATGATTAGGTCTAGGGATTAATCAATTTGGTCTGTAAACATATCCAATAAATCCATGTAGGCCAGAGTGAGGCCTTACAAAGTTATGATTCAGAGAGTTTCATCGTCATGTTGATAGACTTCGACTGTTCTTCAAAACTATGTTTTGAAGAAAAGTCAAACAGTGTCATTGGTGATAAAATTTTCAAAAAAGTCGTTAGTTGATTTCTTCAGGTGCAGTCATGGTTTATGTGGAAAAATGCCCTATCATGCAATCCCTACAAAGAGTGCCAAAAATTTCATCATTTGAGCTAAAATTTCAAAGGGAAAAGTGAAATCCAGTATTGCTTTAAGTCAACGAAAAAGTGTCAAAACACAACATTAGCAAAATGGGTTTTTTACGAGGAAAAAATTAAACCCATGACTTCAAAGCGTTTATATACAAGTTTCCACCAAAATAAAACTCATTGTGCAAATCAAGTGCATAGGGAAACATTGCAAAGCATTGAGAGAACAAAGTGCGTGTTTGGAGCATGTTGGAGGTAGTTTCCAGGGTGCGGTGCACACACAAAGGGGCGTGGTGCACACACAGGGCGTGGCGCACACAGAGCCACCCCATAGTGTAAATTTTTAATGGGTGCGGCGCACAGGGTTTGGCACGCGGCGCACACCCAAAAAGGGCCGAAATCGTGCCAAATTTCCTCAAGTTTCTTATGAAGCCCCTCAAATTGACAGGTAGGCTCTATATCACAGCTTACTCATGAAATTTTATGAATGATATGGTGGTTCTTGGCTATCTTTAATTGCCACAAAACTCATAGAACCAACCACTCAAAAAACATCAAAACTATGGTGGCTAGGGTTGCAAAATTGTGGTGTTAGTGCCAAGGTTCCATTTTCACTCCTCATTTTTCCCTTGCTTGCCATTTTTCCCTATCCCCCTTTCTCATTTTTCCTATTATCCCTACCCTAAAACACTACCAAACCATATTCCCTATCCCCTCCTCTTATTTCTCAATAAACACTCGAAAACCTTACCTTATCAAAACCCCAAAACCCTACCCTTTCAAATACCCAAACCTCCTACATATCCCTAAACAAACTTCTCCACATAACCCCTATTCCCATCATATTACTCCCTTCCTAATACTCCCTTTTTTCATTGTTCCCCTTGGTGGCAGATATCACAACAACACCTAGTTTCACACCATCATCAAAGGGCAGTCCAAGTACAGTACACACAAAATTCATGGCATCAAAGTACGAGATGGAGACACAAAGTGATTCATCCTCAGAAGAACAGGCTCCCAGGAGACATCACAAGAGTGGAAAACATGTTAGGGATGAGCCAACTACCCTCACTGAATTGCAGGCCTACCCTCTTGCCATGTCATGCTTCCAGCACCTATCATGTTTTGAATTTTGTCAAAGGGTGGCTAATGTTAGAGTTCATCATGAGTTGGCCCATCTTTTTTTGCTTCACCTACATGGAGTTCAGTCTATCTTGGCTAGGGTCACCTTCACATTGACACCTGAAACTATATCAGTGGAAATCGGCATACCGAATGTTGTAGAACAGTGGCACAAGAAAAGGAAGGTGGATAGGAAACACTATGAGCCTTACATTAAGGCAAGATTCTTGAGGCAGTACACAAGAGTATTTCCATTCAGATATCTGAAAGATGAGTATGCTCCACTCATGAAATTGATCATGAAGTACTTCAGATGTGAGGGGAGGTTCTCTTGCATATATGCCTACCACATCAGGTTGCTCATGCACTTTACCAGGGTGAGGATGATGAACCTCCCATTTTTCATTTGCAGTAACATAGAGAGGATGAACACCTTCATGCAGCATAAGACCCCTCAGCAGCAACTTAACAATGTTTATCACTTTGCTCTTATCCAGATTTTGGTGGATCATCAGTTGGGATTGCAAGGCCTTGCTTGGGAGGACATCATCTCCCGTGACCTCTTCAACACTTCACAGGTATTGTCAGAGGCAGAGCATGAGATAGGTGGTCCTTATCATCAATATGAGCACCATGAGACCACTACTATGCCAGTATTCATTACATACCAGAGAGGTAGTAGGCACTTGTTTGCAGCAACAAAGCGAGTGTTATCTCCACCTGGGGTGGAAGGGGCCTCGCTTCCAGCATTGACTACATAGGTACAGTACAAGGGCAAGAGGCCCATGCATGATGAGGGGCCATCAGGTGAATAGGAGGCCAACTTAATCCTCATTCAGGATGGTGATTCAGATGTGGAGAGTGCCAAACTTAGGATGGCCATCCAGGAGCAGAACATGGACATCCAAGACTTGTCACTAAATTTGGAGAGGGTCAAATGGATCGTTAGGTATTTGGAGCAGAGGAAAAAATAGCTTGAGGACCAGCATGAGATCATGGAGCTACAAAGAATCTGTGAGAATCGACAAGCTGCCCAATAAAGGAGGATCGAGCTCACCACCTTGGAGCAAGAGATTAACAATGACCATGAGTCTTGGCTCGAGTGGATCAACATCCACCTTGAGAGACTACTGGAGAAGGCCAAAAAAGACAAAACCATATTGAGGAGGATGGTTTATCATTACAGGGCACGGAACATAAGTGTGAAGTCTCGGATAAGAAGCTTGAAGGAAAAATTGAGCAAAGCAAAAAAGAGGAAAAAAGAGCAAGATTGGCTTTGAATCTTGGCTAAAGCCTCTGTGGCCCAGCATAGTACCTCTTAGAGAACCTCCAGCCCAAATTTCAAGAAATTTGGGGCAATTTTGGTCACATGGCAATTTTTTGGGCACAACACAGGTTTTTTCTCCTTGTGCACCGTGCCACTGGCGTGACGCTTAGAATTGGGAGCTCCAAATGACAAATGGCTTGAATTTTTGGATTCAACATGAAAAATCACGACTACTATTGCTTGGACAAGAAATTTGGGCATGATTTGAGTCTACAGGAGGTCAAAAACACCCAAAAAATGGCCTCTCTGCCCCTATTTTGACACATGGGAAGCAGTCTTGGGAGAATGAATATTTGGAGGGGAAACTGAGCACCAAATTCAGAAATTCCACTTGGGTTGGAAAGTAGACAAGCCACAATTTCCAACAAGCACCCTTGGGAACATTTTGAGCTCCTGCAAGTTCCTCAAAACAACCTCCAAAGTAGTGTGGTGCACATAGAAAGTGGCGCGACGCATATAGGGAAAAAGGCCAAATTCACCTTCGTTTCGCGAAATTTCGATTCGCGACTTTGTCCAAGTGGGCCCCTTCATCTACACTTCACTTTTTTTGGAAACTAAGGTAAATTTTAAGGAGTTTGGCTTCTATCCAAGTGGCAAAGGAAGGCAAACAGTCACTCAAAGCCATTTTTCTTTTTTGTAACGTTACACCTGTAGCTAATGGTTGGCTTTCCAACTCCATTTTGTAATTATTCGAGAAACTCCCCAACCCTTGATAATTCTATATCCTCATGGAATGTTCTATTTATTGTATGCAAACCATTTGCAAAGGGTTGATTGGCTTGTAATTTCTAGGAGACTGTGGGAAAGAGACTCTGTTTCTTCATTGTATATTTTGACAGAGGATTAGTGAAAGGGAGCAGCTCTATTTCATGAGATTCATGTGGTTGTGAGTGTAGCAAATGTGTCTCTTATGTTTCATATGTATTTCATTATGTTTCACAGTTCATTTCATATTCATTTTCTAGTGAAAGTTTCTAAGTAGATAATGTAGAATTCATTTCATTGCTATGCCTGTGGGAAAATTTCATGTTCAGTGTTCTTTCTTCTGTTGAAAAGGATTCATGTACTTATGCCCTTTTCACTCTCCTAAGCAATCTCTCCATTCCACGTTGTTTCAAACCTAAATTTCTAGACTTTCTACCTGTCTTGCCTCACGAAGTAATCTATGCCTTTGTATTAAATTCTCTGTTCATTGTGGTTCATTGGTCCCATACTATCCCAGAAACTAAGTCATTCATAAAAAATTGCTTCTTGCATCCATATTTGCTTACTAGCCTAAGATCAATATTTCACTGTAGGTCATCTCAAACCGTTTCGTTTATCTGTTCATTGAGCGTGACATGGAGAGAGCCCTCTCCTGTTCTGGTAGGGCTAGCTACCAGATTGAGCGCGCTTTGTGGTTACCCTAAATTTTTCCTTCCTTCAACCTAAGGCAGATTTAGGTGCTAGTAGACTCCATTTGTCTTGGATTGTTCCAACACAATCTCACTGAAGATGCTACAAAGTGGTATATACACCAGCCCAAGGAAACCCATTCCACTTTAGCGACTCTTGCCACAACCTTTCTTTCATATTTCTAGTTACCTCTCCATTATTATACCAATACTAAACTTTTGAATTCATTTCGTTAAACTTCTGCTACTCGCCTCTCCGACCTTTTTAGGAATGGTATAGAAGGAGGAGCATATGTCAAGCTCCTGACTTTGAATACCAAATCTATATGATTGGTTTCTTAGATCACTATTGGCCCACATTGTGAAGGATGTTGCTTCCCACTTTCCTTAATCCAAAGAAGAAGCTCTCCAAATAGCTCTCAAATTTGACCTGATTTATGCCCAGTTAGGTTATGTTTACATTGTCATCCCTGATATACCTCAACCTAGTGTTGCTAATGCATTGGGGGCATCTCATGTCATGGACAACATTGTTGCAAATCTTTCATGAAGATGCTTCAAGTATCTCTCCCTCACCATGTGGTCTTTCTTCCTCCAGTCCACCCATCTTCCTCTCTAATGAAGACATCATGGAAGCAATGACCACTCCTGATTACCCTTGGGATGATATTCACCATCATGCATACTTCCTCCCACAGTAGACCCATGACCAATATGCTATGGAATCCAAAGACTTCATTCATGGTGATGTCGATTGGTTCAAAAACCCCATTATCATGCCTGATGCTTTCGAAGAAGGAAGCATTTCCAACATTTCCCCCACCATAAAAATAAACATTTCAAATAAACTAGGTGTTGAATAAAACATTGTCTTGGGGACACATTACACCCTGGAAGAAATTGAGGCTTACACGAAGCTCTTTAAGGAATTATGTGATGCTTTTGCCTAGTATTATTTTGAAATTCCAAGACTTGATCCCACCATTGTCAAACATTACATAAACACTTGGTCCAATTCCATACCTTTCTATCAAAAGAAATAACCTATTCACCATTCCAAGTGTGATGCCATCAAAGTCGAAATCGATAAGCTAAAGTGGGTGGGCTTCATTTATCCTATTGAATACACCACATGGATGTTCAATCTTATTCCTTTTCTTAAAAAATAAGGCACCATCCATGTTTTCACTGAATTTCGTGATCTGAACAAAGCTTGTCCCAAAGAAAAATTTCCCACACCATTCATTGACTAGGTCATTGATGAGTGTGTAGGGCATGAGATTATTTCCTTTATGGGTGGGTTCTCTGAGTACAATCAGATTTGTATCCGTAATGTCAATCAGTTAAAAACCGCCCTCACTAATCTATGGGAAAACTTTGCATACAAGGTCATGTCATTCGGCTTAAAGAATGTTGGGGCCAATTTTTAGTTGGCCATGTCGTATTTCTTTCAAGACTTGTCCCACATTATCCTTGCGTATATCGATGACCTCACCGCTCATTCTAGACTTCAGTCACAACACCTCCATGATTTTTGAATTGTATTCTTATGATGTAGTAAGTATAACATTCTCCTTAATCCCCTAAAGTATGTCTTTTTCATCCCTGTTGTCATCCTATTGGGCTTCATTTTTTCCAAGGATGGTATTACTCTTAATCCTTTAAAATTTCAATCCATCCTTGAACTTGCCCCCCACCCATACTCTCAACTAGCTACAAATCCATCAAGGCAAGGCTAACTTCCTTTGTCAGTTTGTCCTTCATTATGCCACAATGGCTCATGGGTTCCTCAGACTCCTTAGATATACCATTCCATTTTTATGGGAGGACCAAGCTCAATAGTCTTTCGATACCCTAAAATGTGCTCTAACTTCTGCTCCCTTGATTATTCCACCAAACTTTAAAATGGATTTCATCTTGTACATCTTTACATCCACCTACTCAATTGGTGGGGTCCTAATGTAGGAAGATTTAATAGGAATAGAACATGTCATATATTATGTCAATAAGAACCTCAACGAGCCCCCCATATTCAGTCACACGAAGAAAATATAGTGTTGGATGTCATGTTCTCCATTGAGAAACTTCACCATTACATCCTTACTCATACCACTAAAGTCGTGACAAACTCCAACCCAGTGGCTTTCCTACTGAGTTGACGGATCATCAACGGGAAGTATGCCCATTAGATTGTCATCCTCCAAGAATACAATCTTGAGTTTTTCACCCCCAAAAGTAAGAAAGGCTTGACCCTTACTAAACTTATTTCTGAATTCCCCACCAATGCGCATGATCTGTCTATTAATGACAATCTCCCAGATGAACACTTGTTCATTATAACCTCTTATGACCCATGGTATGTTAACATCCTCACATATCTGCGAACCTAGAAATGTGTCCCCCATCTCACTCATGATGATCGATGATGGATTCAATGTCAAGCCCCCTACTACCTCCTCATTAATGATGATCTCTATCGCCATAATGTTGATATTGTCCTTTGTCGTTGTCTCACCCATTCTAAAACTGAGAAAGTGCTCAATTCTTGCCATGGTGACACTTGTGGTGGCCACATATTTGGAAAGGCTACTACACATAAAATCATGTGTGCCAGGTACTTTTGGCTTTCTCTCTTCAGTGACTACATTGTGGCAATCAAACACTGTCCTAATTATTAGTTATATGCCCCTAAGGCAAGAGCTCCACCTACTCTCCTCCATCCAGTTGTTGAAGTTGGTCATTTTTGTAAATGGGTTATTGACTTTATGGAGTGTCAATCCCCATCCGCTAATAACCACAAGTATTTTATCGTGGTTGTTAACTATTTTACCAAGTGGGCTGAAGCCATGCCAATGTTCACTAATACTGTAGCTACTTCTGCCCTCTTCTTTCTCAACCATGTTATCACTTGATTTGGGGTTCTGAAACAATTGGTCTTTGACCATGGCCGACACTTTAAGGATGTGATATGGCACAAGTTATCCTCTCTGTTGGGCTTTGAACACCAATATTCATCATATTATTATGCCAAAGGAAATGGCCAAGTTAAAGTTGTGAACAAGATGCTGAAGACTATGCTTTAACAGACAGTGAATAAACATAAGACCAACTGGCATGTAATTATCTTCCCTGCTCTATGGGCCTATAGAACTTCTGTCAAGACTACCACCGGGTTCACTCCTTTCCATCTCATTTTTGGAGAGGAAGCAGTTTTACTAATCGAGTGTGGAATCCTTTCCCTTCACCTTGTTGTCAAACTCCTCCCAGAAACCCAACCCTTAGAACAATGAATCATCATGCTTGGGTGCACTTATGAAGACCTTCATGTTGCATTACAAACCACTGAAGTGGCAAAGAAATGTACCAAATATTAGTATGACCACAAAGTCCACCCTCATACCTTCCATGAAGGTGACCTTATTCTCGTGTATGACCAACCTCATTATTTCCTAGGATGTGGAAATTTTGAACCTTTATGACTAGGGCCTTATATCATCCATAAGTGTTTGGCCAGTGAGACATACCTATTAGAGGATCCAAAGGGCCAAATCCTTCCTAATCCTCGAAATGCACTCTACCTCAAAAAATTTTACCCATAGAATTTCCCATCAAAGTGTGTGTATCTTTGTCTTTCTTCTTTCATTTAGGTAGCTTTCATCCCCCACTTTCTTACACATTTTCTTCTCGTGTCTTTTAGATGGATCTATCATCCACACCTTATATCATTTTTTCCAATGGTGTGATTCACTTCACCAAGAATATTTCCTTAGCATCTTGGGTCACTTTTACCCCCATGCATTCATTAGTGCACTCTAGTGGCATTTCCATTGGAGCTGCCACCAATAACCAGGCCAAATATGATGCAGTCATAGGTTTGTTAGTCAATGCCCTTGATCATCATATCCTTCACTTTCATGTTTGTCTAGATTCCTTGCTACTTGTCATGCAATTGAGTGAAGTTTATCATGTGCACAATCCTGTCCTATTTAGAAAATAACTATCATTTAAGATTTTCATGCATTAATTTGAATCCATCTCATTCAATCATGTACCTAGAGCCCAAAATAACTATGTAGATACCATTGGTAATAACATATAAATTGGCATTTATCACATGTAAGATGACATCCATAAAACAAATGGAAAACCATAATTATCACAAAAAAATGCATAATCATATATATATATATATATATATCTATATATAGATATAGATATAGATATATGTATATGTATTGTCATACAATGTTTTGAGTCCACTACTCTAAATACATCTAACATTCCCACCAGTCCATAGATCTCATATACCCTATTCGGCCATCACCATGCACCACATGGTCCCTTGCCATTCCGAGGGTAGAACGATACACTAATCTGTGTACCGATCTTCTAGCTCATGCCATCCATGCTCCGTCACCCTAGACAGTAGTACATCATGTGTACATTAGAGACCCTCCAGTAAAGCCCTATCATCTAGTCTCTATTTTGATGAGGTTTCACATGATCTATAGCACTAGTTGTTGCATCTCGTCTTGCATATCCTGCCGGCCTCAGCAGTGCTATATCTGCTTACCACAAAGTTTAGAAATCAGTACCACATACATATATTTCTTAAACTATAAATGCATCAAACATATAGGAACTTTCACTTGCCATTTGGACCCCATGCTCATCCTCGTGGAAGTGGTAAGTCAAGATCCCCCTAATAGTTCATGCCCCTGTATGGATAGTCATCTATATATATCGGCATATGGTCCCAATGAGAAAAAAATTTGGGTTGAGACACATGTCTAACTCCCACGCCACCTCCTTGTCTCAGTAGTTTCCCCTAGTGGTGCATCCTGGGTTCCTACAAGCCCCCATCCCAGATATGTACATGAGTTTGTATCGTGGGGATCTTCTCAAATAAGAGAGAACACAACATTGTCCCAAATGAATACTTATCATTATTTCCCATCTACACAATGTCAATTATCATTT
This sequence comes from Pinus taeda, assembly GCA_000404065.3. Taxonomy (NCBI): domain Eukaryota; kingdom Viridiplantae; phylum Streptophyta; class Pinopsida; order Pinales; family Pinaceae; genus Pinus; species Pinus taeda. Next base: position 11,354 of record APFE031238348.1, read on the forward strand.
CAATAATGATAGCATCATCTGGGCCCACCCATAGTAGGTCCCCCCCAAAACACTCTCCACCAGCATCATCTCCCCTCTAATAATATGGTGGAAGGCATGGCTACCAAAAATTTGTAGCACCGCTACGGCTATAGCTCATGTCTCCAATCTCTCCAAGTCATGAATTTGGATAGTCTTTCCCGTCGCATGATGACCCCATATATAATGATGCTGAAAAAACTCCTTAATATGCCTCCCATGAGGTAGCACTAGATGTATCCCCTCTACCAGCCCCAAGGGGGGTAGTCCTACCAAAAATTATATGTCTTGGATCGTGAGCTTGATCAGATGCCCTTGCACAACAAAGGTCTCTTGATATAGATCCCAATAGCTCATTATCCTTGATAGAAATGGCTCACCATCCCTCATCAGTGGATTCTATGAGAACTTTAGCATGCCACATCATTCCAGTATCCCTCTCACTGCTTGATTCCCCTAAATCTCAGCACAAAGGGTATAAAACTCTCTTTCTTGGCATGGTACCTTTAACTCTTCCATACCTACAAGATAACACTAAGTTCTTTTAGTTTAGAGTACAAAAGGCAGTCATGGATGCACTTAACCTTAGGTACCAATAGAGCACAGTTCTGCCCACCTTATTAGTCCAAAGTGCAGTTTTTTCTCAATTCACAAATCCTGATTTCGACGATCAGTTTACTCACTATGATCTCCATAAGATTTAGGGCCTTATCCTCATCTCCAAATTCTCCACAAGTCACTATGGAGATGAATTACATTTGGAGGCAAAAATCCCTTTTATAGGAAAAACACTTATTTCTTATGTCACCCATTGCAACCAAACTATAGCTCTATTCAAAGAATAGTTAGCACCATTGGAAAGCTCTCACCGAGTCCTATAATGGGTCTCCCTTATTTTTGTAATTTGTGTTAGGTCCCTATAATACTAGTGATTACCCCATTACTATTGTAGTTGTATCCCTTATTAATATTGTTGAGCCCCTATTGTCCCCATATTTTTATTACTTTGCCCCATAGAATCCCTCTATTTTTATTTGTGTGGCTTTATATTATTATTATTAGGACGGTTGGGTTATATTGTGACTCCATAGACTCCTATATATAGAAAGGAGGTTTTTTCATTTGTATCATCCAATAATTTTTCATTTATGTAATGTAAAGGAGGTTTCCCCCTCGAAGAGGTTGAATTCTAAGGCGTTGATCTATCTTTTCTATCTTTTCTTGAGCTGGTTCCATAACATTTAGTATCAGAGCTTTGGATTCTAGGGTTTCGCTGCTCCAAATAGGTCATCATGGCATTTTTGCTATAACTTTTTTCTGCAATATTTTAGAAGTGAAAAAAAACCGATTTGAGACAAAATCGCACTAAACTTCGGGTCCAAATTTTAGATATTTTCACGCTATGTTTGTGGAGATATGATCTAAGGAAGTTGGTCATTTTGCTGACTCCTAAATTACTTTCCAAACAGGTGACCTAGGGAAAATTTTCATAAATTTCTCTCTGAGCATCGAATTGAAATTCTGCAATAAGGTACAGAAAGAGGATGGATTATAGTTTCTGGTATATATTTTTCAGTGCCATAGGTTGAAACAGTGACATGTGGCACTTCATACAAGTTTGCTCTTCTAGAAAGGTCTATAATCAGGTCATCTTGGGAGATTGTGCATAACTCTTTCTTGAAGAATCCAATTTGGATCAGACTGGTGGCATTAGAAAGAGGATGCAGAGTGCTACTACAAGTCAAAATTTTAGAACTGGATGATCCAAAATTACAGAGATACATCAGATTCAATATCAAGCTCCTACAAAGTGAAAAAAGGTGTGTATTTTTTAAAATTTTTGCTTAAGCTTGGTTTGAAAAATTAGTTTGAAGCAATTCAAAGGGAATAATAAAGCATTATTTTCGGTAATTGATGCCCCGAGGAAAGAAAATGAAAATGCCTAGTAAGCAACCTAAAATCTCTAGCATGACTCATGAAGAAGAGGAAGAAATGCAACATGATATATCAAAATTACGAGACCAAGTGTAACAAGTGTCACTTGCACAAAATGTAACAGAATCTAAGATGAAAGATGTAGAAGTTCAGATGGATGGTTTAAAGAAAGGTGTAGAAGCTAAGATGGATTGTTTAAGGAAATGTGTAGAAGCTAAGATCGATGGCATGGAAGCTAAGATGAATGGCATGGATGCCAAAATAGATGGCATGGATGATAAGATGGAAGAATTAAAGATAAATATGAATAAGTTGCTACAAGAAATAGTCACTAATGGTGAAAGGGTAGTAAAGGAAACTCATGATGAGAACAAAAAAAATGTTAATCATGATTCCATAGACTCCAATGTTGGATCAAAGATCTGCCATATTCCAAAAATCGATATGAAGAAGTTTGATGGCAAGGATCCTGCAACATGGATATTAGAGATGGAGCAATTTTTCGATCTCAATAATGTGCAAAACACACAAAAGGTACGTATTGCAACTTTATATTTGGAACAAAATTAGTTTGTATGGTATCAACGGCTTTTCTCTCATAAACAAATTATCACTTGGGCAATTTTTATGGAAGAATTGACAGCAAATTATGAAGATACAAAAAGAAACACTTTTTTCTAGCCAATTGATAAGTCTCAAACAAAAGGGTTCAATAATGGAGCATATTGAGGAGTTCCAAAAATCGAACATAAGGGTAAAAAATATTCAAGAGGAGCATATAATTGATGTGTTCAAAAGGACTTTAAAGGATAATATCCAACATGTTTTTCGCTTTTGGGAACCTGATTCATTAGAGAAGGCATTCAAGTTAGCAAGAAAAATGGAAAGCAAAATTATGGCAATTAGGGAGCATACTAGTCACAACTATAAAGATGGAAGTGTTGTTACCCCTAGCCTTCCACAACCTATAAGGTTGACACCACAACAATTGGAAGAAAAAAGAGAAAAAGGGCTTTGTTACAGTTATGATAACAAATACACTAAAGGTCATAAGTGTGCTGAGAAGAAATTATTATACATAGATTGTGAAGAGGAAGAAAAAAAGGAGCAAGAAAGGTCAAAGGAAGAGGATATACTCCAGGAACAAAGCCTAGATGAAGAACAAATGAATCCGATGATATCTTGTAATGCATTGGCGGGTATTACCACTCCTCAAACTGTCAAGATAGAAGGACAAATCAAGAAGAAAAAGGTAATAGTGTTGATTGATTCAGAAAGTACCCACAATTTTATTCATTGTAAGGTGGAAAAAGAATTGAATTGCTTCCTATATCCAGCACCAGAGTGTCAAGTGATGATTGCAAATGGAGGAACAATAAATTGCTTTGGAAAATGCCATAATGTCAAGCTATCCATGGTAGAATATGTATTAACTAGCCCAATGCTTTCCATTCCAATGGGAGGTGTTGATGTTGTACTAGGAGTCCAATGGCTACAACCCTTGGGTATAATAGCTTTTAATTTTCAAGAACTTTTCATGAAATTTTATGTGATAGGAAAGGAAGTTGAATTAAGGGGTATTTTAGGGAAATCAGGAAAGATAATGAGCTCTAATAGTATGACAAAGATTCTAAAAAAGGAACAAAGAGGTGTAATTGCACAATTCTTTTCGCTAGATATTTCCACATCGAAATCATCTATTCCTTCAGATCTCCAAAATGTCTTGGACAATCATTCCAATGAATTTGAGACTCCCAAATGTCTCCCACCTATTCATGATGATGATCATGCTATTCATCTGATTCCAGGAAGTGTTCCTCCAAACATTAGGCTGTAAAGATATCCCTATTCCCAAAAGAGTGAAATTGAACGTATGGTTGTAGAAATGCTAGCGGCTGGTATAATTCAACCTATTCAAGGTTCTTTCTCTACTCCAGTAGTATTGGTGCACAAGAAGGATGGATCATGGCACATGTGTCCAGATTATAGGGAGCTCAACACGCTCACTATTATAGATAAGTTTACCATTCCTATTATTGATGAATTACTTGATGAATTGCATGGATCAATTTACTTCACCAAGTTGGATCTTCGTTCAGGATATCATCAAATCATAATGAAGACTAAAGACATTCTAAAAACAACATTTAGAACTCATGAGGGTGCTTATGAATTTTTGGTCATGCCTTTTGGCCTTACCAATGCACCTTCAACATTTCAAGGTTTGATGAATTCAATTTTCAAACCATTCCTTAGAAAATTTGTGTTAGTATTTTTTGATGATATACTAATCTACAACAAGTCTTGGAAGGAACATGTTGAACATGTTGACATGGTGCTACAACTATTGGAGGAAAAACAATTATATACAAAAAGATCCAAATGTTTCTTTGGAGTCCAAGAGGTGGAATATCTGGGTCGTATTGTATCTCATGAAGGAGTTAAGGTAGACCCTAGCAAAATTAAAGCCACTAAGGAATGGAACATCCCCACATCCATAAAGCATCTGCGAGGATTTCTCGGGTTGACAGGGTATTATCACAAGTTTGTTAAGAATTATGGGAGAATAGCAGTACCTCTAACAACATTATTGAAGAAAGATGCATTTTAATGGACTCCAGAAGCAACAAAGGCCTTCGAACATCTTAAAGACTCAATGTCCCAAGCACCGGTCTTAGTTACACCGAACTCCACAAAAACCTTTATTGTGGAATGTGATGCTTCGGGAAATGGAATTGGTGTTGTTTTAATGCAAGATGAAAGACCCATTGCTTTTGAAATTCGTCCAATCAAGGGAAAGTTTTTACACAAAGCTATTTATGAGAAGGAAATGTTGGCAACACCACATGCACTTAAGAAATGGTGACCCTACCTAATGGGAAGACACTTCATTGTAAAGACGGATCATGATAGCCTTAAATACTTTTTAGAACAAAGATTATCCTCTGAAGAGCAACAAAAGTCAGTCACAAAGATGTTGGGCTATGACTTTGAAATCATCTACAAAAAAGGGAAGCAAAATGTTGTGGCAGATGCACTCTCAATAAAGGATGAGGATGTGGAAGCATTGTTGTGTGCCATTTCTATTATCCAACCAGATTGGATAAACGAAGCAAGGGAGGAATGGAAGAGGCAATCTTAAAGAGGCAATGTGCCAAGCACCGGTCTTAGCTACACCATACTTCACAAAAACCTTTATTGTGGAATGTGATGCTTCAGGAAATGGAATTGGTGTTGTTCTAGTGCAAGATGAAAGACCCATTGCTTTTGAAAGTCATCCAATCAAGGGAAAGTTTTTACACAAAGCTATTTATGAGAAGGAAATGTTGGCAATACTCCATGCACTTAAGAAATGGCGACCCTACCTAATGGGAAGACACTTCAAGGTAAAAACGGATCATGATATCCTTAAATACTTTTTAGAACAAAGATTATCCTCTGAAGAGCAACAAAAGTGGGTCACAAAGATGTTGGGATATGACTT
>APFE031238351.1:12330-25169 GCA_000404065.3 Pinus taeda
TGAATTCCACTCTGTCAAAAACTAGCTGCTCATGGCAATGGTAGAGGCTTATATAGGAGAAGGAGTCTCCATGAATGGTGGAAGGATAAGCTTATCTCCAAGAAAGGTGGCTCATATGATGAACAAACATGCCATAGAAGGGAGGGCGACATTCACAAGGCCAACAACCAGGTCTGGAGTCATCTGGAAGGCTGGCTGTTAGAACAAACTCGCCCAAACAGGATCAGCGCGGGTGTATAACTGGACTGGAGCGCTGACGTCGCATCTTAATAACGGAGGAGGCTATGTCAGCGCGACTTAATACAGACATAGGATGCGCTGGCTCATGAAATTCGACCAGCGCAGAAAACCCGTGTGCTTCCACGCTGGCAGCGCATCAGTTGCACTATCAGCCGCCAGTCAGCGCGGTTATTTTAATAACAGTCGCGATGATGAAATAAACTTTGGCAAAGAGGGTCATTTGGCCAGTTCAGAGAGCATGAGCATGATGGATTTGATTTCATGACACAGTAGGGAGACTGACAGGGAGACAGTGACAAATTACTGTGTAACATTCCTATTGAAGTTGCTTGATACAACTCTTCCTTGCTTGATCCTTTCTTTCCTTTGCTTTCATTTTTCTTTCCCATGCTTTCCTTTTTCTTTCCATTTCTTTCCTTGTCCTTCCTTATCTTACTTTCTTTCTTTTTTCTCTTCGTGCTCTTCTCAACTTTGAAGAAAATTCCAAAAATCAATTGAAAAAGGATGAAAAAAGTTGTGAAGTGATCCTTAGAAGTGGTTTTATCATTGAGGCCTCTAATTTCTTCATTTTCCCTCTATTTTCCTTCATTTTCCTCCTCACAGGAAACTTGTGACCTTTAACCTTCATTTCCTCCTAATTTCATTTATTTTCATAAATAAATGCCAATTAATGCCTTTTTTCCATTTCAAATCCTTTGCAACTCGCTTTGCCAATTTCCCCTTAGCCATAATAAACAACAAGTGATGCCCACTAGGATGATTTTCCCAACATTAAGTTTGGAATATGTGTCCCATGACCTTGGTCTCATTTTTCCTTTATTAACTTTATTACATGAAATTTTAACCAAGGGTTGTTACAGAACCTCCCCCCAGGGAGAACAACATCCTCAATATTCTATGACACCTATGAGCAACAAACCGATGAAAACCAAAACATACTACCCATGAAGCTTTATAACTTAGCTCAATGTGGTATTTACAATGTTCAAACTTATGAAAAGCATACTAACATGAAATCCATGAAAACATGACTGTTACACAGTAATTTGTCACTGTCTCCCTGTCAGTCTCCCTACTGTGTCATGAAATCAAATCCATCATGCTCATGCTCTCTGAATTGGCCAAATAACCATCTATGCCAAAGTTTATTTGATCATCGCCACTGTTATTGAAATAACCGCGCTGACTGGCGGCTTCTAGTGCAACTGATGCGCTGCCAGCGTGGAAGCACACGATTTTTCTGCACTGGTCGAATTTCATAGCTAGCGCATCCTCTGCTTGTATTAAGTCGTGCTGACATAGTCTCCTCCGTTATCAAGACGCGATGTCAGTGCTCCAGTCCAGTTATGCACCCGCGTTGATCCTGTTTGGGCGAGTTTGTTCTAACAGCCAGCCTTCCAGATGACTCCATACCTGGTTGTTGGCCTTGTGAATGTCGCCCTCCCTTCTATGGCATGTCTATTCATCATATGAGCCACCTTTCTTGGAGATAAGCTTATCCTTCCACCATTCATGGAGACTCCTTCTCCTATATAAGCCTCCACCATTGCCATGAGCAGCTAGTTTTTGGATATAGCTTTTGACATAGAGGAATTCATAGTGCTTTAGTGCTGCTCTTAATAGGCAATTGGTGTGTTAAGTGTGGATTGCTAGAGAGCTTAAGGAAGGTTGTGAAGTCTTGTTGCCTTGTGTGAGAGAGAGAGTTGTTTGTCTTGGGAGATCTACCTCCAAGGTTGAATGCTTATGAGACTTGCTGGCTGGACCCTCTTGAGAAGGACTCAGCGTCAGAACATTGGTTGTACCTTTCTCTGTTTTTGATTAATAAAAGATAGATGACTACTGTTATGGTTCCATTCTCATTTGTCTTATAATGGTTAATGTGAATTACATCCTTTCTGACTGATGTATAGTTGCTTTTACTAGATTTCACGCTTGTGTTTGTTCTCTCTTTGCATGTGTAGGTGTCCATCCACGAGGATAGTGGAGGATTGTGACCGACCACAGCAAAGGAGCAAGAGCGGTATCTCTTCATCAAACAAATAGCACTGGAATCCAAGTAGGTGTTCATTAACTACTTGTCAATTGTAACTAGGAACTTGCAGAGTAGCATTGATTGATTGTTGCTAGACCCGTTTTAGGCTAGTAGGGATCGCCTCTATCCGTAGAGGGGATTTACCTCTCCAACACTCGGTGTTCGGGGTGATTTAGGGAGCTTGGCTGCTTGTGAAGAAGCTTGTTGTGGGTTGTTGGTGATAGGGTTGTGTGCTTTAAGGATTGCTTCCTGGTAGTGCTTCGGCAATGCCTTAAACCACGGCTTTCCTCAAATTGCTTGTCACTCATCTTGCACTTGTTTCTAACCCAGGGTGGCTTTCTTGCAAGATGGTAAGATGTGGTGGTGTGACCCTTACTATGATTATATATGATTCGAAATTTAAGATCGGTTGCTTGCCCTTGCGACATCTCATAAATGTGATTTTGGCGGTTATTCTTCTGCCTTAATTTCCCGCTGCCTGCTCCATTGTGCTTTAAATGGGTTATCATATCATGAACAGTACCTGCAATGGTCGCTTTCCATCTTTCCTTCACCGCAGCGAAACCCAAGGTCGCAAGTGCAATTTTTGTATGTATGTTGTGGTCATATCGCGCAGGTTCGCAAAAGCCTGTTTTATAGTCTCGCACCCTCTTTCAACTACGTGAGGCTCTTGGAATGGTCCTCCTACGGATAGTCAAATGGGAAAACCCCTCGTCTAGCTCTTTAGTTTCCCTACTAGCCCAGGCTGTGAGCACCTTCTGTGTTCCCTTGATTCTGCTAACGGGTTGCAATGTGTGCGGTCTTGTCCTTTCTGGTGCAAGCGCAACCATGCTAGCAACGTTGCAGATTGTGGCAGGTTAGGAGAGCCAGCCATGTTTGTTTCCTTCATTAGCTCCTTCATGTAATCCATGTAGATGGCTTCTAACTACAACTTGTCAATAGATTTATCCAGCTTCGCACTCTGTGCATAGAGTCTGGCCCCTGTTCCTTCTAACTTACCCATTTGCACCTTACCACGCCAAATGGCTGCCCGGAGCTGCTGAATTATTTCACAGATGTTGTCACTAGGGTGAATTGTCTCTATGCTAGTTTGTTCGGTCATAGAGAGACTTTCCTGCTAACCCTCCATTCCGCGCAGATCTGGTTGGGTTGACAGCCGCCTGATGTGCACCTGTACCCATCGTCGTTGAGGAACAGTCGTTCTATACCATCTTGGTGGCCACGTACATCCTCCAATGCGTACCCGAAATCGCTTCCTATAATTCAGCTTCTGCGGCCCCCCAGGTGCACATAACATGTCTTTTGCCACATTATGTTGCTCCCATGCTGTGTATAAAGTGCTTGGCTAGCTGAGCTACCCTTCATCTGTTGTGACGTTCTCTACTAGCTGTTGTCTTTCCTCGGTGGGTACGCGTCACAATGACTGGCTCATCATATTGCAATTAAGTGTCATAACTTCCTGCAACCGGTTCTGCCATTGTTTAGTCTCCTCATTGAAATCCACTATACAGGTGTTATCGTGTTCCCACGAGATTCTCTCACCGTCCGCGGAGTGCAACTGATCTTGGTTCTGCGCGGTTATCCGATAGATGTAATCTAGCTCGTTGTCATTGTCCTCGTCGTACACAGGTTCGGTGTAGCGTTCTCCTTCCGCTGGGTCCAATGGAACTACTACATTCAGTAACTTCTTTTCGAACATCATCTTCTTCCTTTTCAAGTTAATGATCCCTTTCATATCTGTTGCCCAATCAATTCCGAGAAATGCAGGGTTAGGGTTACTGTCACCAACAATTTCTATGACTTTGAAATCGGTCTGCATACTTACACCATCGATATCCACAGTCACTCCTTGCAGTCGACCCATTGGTAAGATCTTTTGTTGGTTGGCCATTTGCAGCTAAATTGGGGACCATTACAGTGTAGGCTTGCCCATGTGCTCCCATGTTTTTTTAGGTAATACATTCACATCCGAGCCTAAGTCCAGGATAACTTGATCCATTTCATATTCACCGATTTGCGTTGTCAGTCTCATCTCCTGTCCGGTGCGCAAAGCATGTCTTCCTATTTTCTGAACTACCTATGGCTCGTTGGATTCGGCCCACCTAGTGATCAGCGCTTGCAACCCCTGAGTGGCCTCACTATTGCGCAGCAGTTTCATGCAGGTTTCAAGAAAGGTAGTAATCATGGAGGGGTTCAATCCTGACTCAGTTTGATCCCTCCTACCTGGGGTAGAAGCTTCCGCAAAGCTCCACTGAGCTTCCCTCGGCATCGTCCTCCCCTGTTCCGGCTTAGAGTCATGTACCTTTGTAGGTGTGTCTCACCTCTTTCTGCCTTTCGCACGTTCTTCTTGCGGATTACATCCTACAGTTGCACTGCTTCTTAGTACCATATTTATACTGGGATCCTCTTTGTGAGGTTCTGCTTGCATCATCTGGATATTCTGGGTTGGTGGAGATTGCAGTACTCCCTTTTCGTGCATTTGGGCAATTAAGGTTGGACAGTCTACCATTTCATGATCAAACTGCTCACAGTAGGAGCATGAAGTCTTGGGTGGGTTAGTGCAGTCACGAGCGTAGTGCCCCGGCCCACCACAGTTATAACAGATTAGCTGTTCGCGGCCCCGCCCAAGCCCCATTCCTCTTCCTTGGCCGCATCCTTGAAATCCTCCCCAGACTTCAGTCTGCATTCAGTAAGCTAGGGTTCTTTCCATCATTAAGTCATAACTTCAACACGTTCACTCATCGTGTCCCACTGATCGACAAAAGTTGCAATACAACTGCTGCGGGGTCTGGGTATACTTTTGCAATAGGTGGCAGTTATCTGTTGCATGTTTCCCACCCACCTGACAAATCGCGCACCAGAGCGCAGGCGCGGCACTCGGTCCTGCTTGTACCTCCACTTTTAAAGACATCGGGCCTCCACCCGCCAGATAGTTTGCGAAGACAGGGCAATGGTCCTTATCATTAACTTGGCTCTTGCATTTAATACAACCTAGCTCCATACGTACCTCTAGTCGGGATACTCTTTCTTGCTTCAAGCTTTGCATTTCTAAACTCAATTTTTGAAGTTGCGCATGGATTTTCTGAACTCCCAACCCTGGATCTGGTATTGGGGTCTCGTGTAACCTCATTGTTGTCTCCAGTGCCTCTGTTGTGATAGGGTCATCCTCAAATGTGGTGTCAATGACGCCACAAACCACGTGCAATGCTACGCATCTATCAAGGTCATGTTAGCTTTGTGAATAGTGCTGTTTAACCTTTGGTCCAGGTCCAGTGGAGTTTCACCAGGAAACATTGCAATCTCCTTGAACCCAATAACCGACTGGGTTTCAGACTTTTGTCGGCAAAACTCTTTATTAGTGCATCCTGGATTGCCACTATTCCCTCATTCGCATGGTCGGTTGAGTATTTTATGTACCATGTCAGTGTGTGGTCCTGTAGTGCACTAACTAATGCGACCTTCTTGATGTTCTCATCTTTAATGCCTTGGGCGTCCCATATAGATCGTATCACAAACCAGAATCATCCTGGTAGTTTGATTGCACTCACCATCCCAACTTTTGGTAGAGGTGGTGGAGGAGGTGGGATCGGAGTTGGTGTGGACAGCTTCGAAGTAGGTGAAGCGGGTGGTGGTATGGATGGAGGTGGTATTAGTGGCAAGCGCCCCCTGATCAACCAGGCCGCACTTCCTGGTGAGAACCTTGCGAGCTCCTCCTCGCTTTCCCAGGAAATGGAAGCTAAAGGACTGTTCTCTACTCCCCCCATTCCGCGATAACCTCTTCCACTCCGCGTTACTCCAGAAATTAATAAACACGCATAATCTATTTTTCACATAACAGCATCTTAATCCACATATTCAATGATTTGATATACCTACCCCGAGGTCCTTGAAGAAACCACCTTTCCGCATCGCTATATTTCATGGTAGTATCTATCACGAACTCAGTGATAAATCCTCCTATTAACCAATCCATCCAATGATCTACTGCGCGCATGATTTTATCCTCGGTGGCTTCTATCCTACGCACCAGTTTCAGGGTCCACACAATAGGCTGGTCCAATCTGCACCTTCCCATGTTGTCAGCTAGCCGTGCGATCCACTCATACAGCTCTACCGGGAATTATGCAAAGAAGATCTCATGAATATCTATGAATATAAACCGGTCTAGCCAATCTTCCTTTGGTATTCGCGGGTTTCTGTTTTTCTGAACTGTGAACTCATGGAGTCTTAGATCCCGCCACTCTTCATTCTCTTTCTTTGTAGGGTTCTAGTGTTCCCACATTAGACACCCCTTAGGAAGATCTCGGTCCCAGCAACGGAACCATTTGTTGGCTTATATGGGCCTGACCCAGGTTCGGAAGAATTATTTAGCCAAGCAAATCCCGGAGCTACCCGCCCTTTCAGCAACAGTCCAAGAAGCACGGACTAAGGTGTCACCCGAGGTAGCAAGGGAGGGTGTTGGAACTATGTTTCCACACCCTTGGGATGTTTAGATGCGGTTTAGAGGTTTCGCGCTCCGCTCTGCAGCTTCGCGCTGCACTGTATTCACGCAGATCCTAAATACCTTGCACAGTTCTATAGATCTAATCTAGAGGATGAAGTATTGCAACTCAGATCTACTTTAAAGTGTTATTTAAGCAAACATTTATCACTTTTATTCAGTTCGCGTATTAAGATTAAAACCAGATTCACAAGTTTTCAATAATCAATGCGCATAGACCAAAATAGCTTTGTTAACCATACAAATTTCTAGATTCGTGATAATTCAGAGATCACAAATGATTTTCAGAGTAAACTTATCTTTATTTCCACTTAACACCAGTACATCCAAATCCGCCCTACACACTCAGCTGCAGGGGTCTGCGCACACAGCTGGGGACTCTTCTAAGCCTCTGTGCACATCTGCAGAGCCTCTATCCTCTATCCAAACCCTCGACTCGAACTTACAAATGCTTTCAGACTGCTTCTCTCAAAAACCCATCACACATCAGATCTCAAGATCATCCAACAAAACTTAGCTACTCTACCCATAGAGCCTTGCTCTATTTATACCTTTCCATGGACTACGATCCATGGGAAGGCCGACTCATCTTACATTTCTTTACATTATTTTTGGGTGGACTACCCTTTTCACTTTGACTTATTACAAATCACACTTCGCACATCTCGCAGAGTCTTTACCCTGCTTTTACCCAAAATTGCGGACTTCAAGCCCCATAACCATTGTGCGGGGCTTCCGCTACCCAAAAAAGGGTTACCTGGAAGTTTTGGAGTGATTTGAACAGTTCAATTGGTCAGAGGAATCTTGCTTGAGTTTGTCTCTATAGCTCCTTACTCAAAACACAAATGAAAAATGGTGAGTCCAAAAGTCCTTATATAAGTTGGAAAATACAAAATATTTTTTCAAAAATTGATTTTTGCCTTATGGACTTTTGACATTTTGGCTTGGAGTGTTGAGACTGGGTTGTCTTTACAAGAAATTTTGGAGACTTCTTTGAGACATCATTTTGGTCCCATGACCGCAGACCCGTCATGGCAGGTATCATTTTCTTACTGACATATAGGTTAGGGAATACCACTTTCCGCTGCATTTTGCATACTAGCCTCCATACTGCGATACATTAGCCATAGGTTCAACCCATTTTCACTCACCGACTTTAAAAATCATGATGCGATGGTAGAACCATCCTTTACATGGGCATCTTAGTTAGATCCTCACTGACATTGGCTGCCCATGCTGCTATATTCAATAGGCTCGGGAGTCCTCTTTAGTCCCACCATGGCTTGTGCATTCAAGAGTCATTCTCATTATTTTGTGCCACTTTCTGGCCTTATACCCTACAAGCTCCTTTGTGTTGAGTTGTACTTTGCATTTCATATTGACTACTTGCACCTTTGGCCTTAAGTCGGCTTCACTTGGACTTGTGTTTAAGCCACTTTTCGACCATGTCTTCTGTGAAATCAACCTTGTAATCATTTAGCCTCTGCAAATTGACACACCCTTATACCTGTGGAAAGAACATTCTTTTGAGTGTCCTTGACCAGTTTCGCCACCTTGCATTGAGCATAGGAATGTTCCCCTCCCAAGAACTAGAGCATGTGTTTTTTCCAACACTCGTTATTTCCACTCTACTATAGCATTCTTTTATTCTTTTTCAAGCTTCATATACAAGAAAAAGACAAAAAAAATTATATATTCCAAAAAAGAGCAGGAACGGGACATTATTTGCATATTTTGATGGCAACTAGAGTCATTCGTGTCTCCCTTGAGCAAAGCACTCAAAAGAAAGTCTTTCCTTCATTGGGGTGGGCTTTAGTTTGACTTAGGAGAGCCTTAACCTTGTTATCGAGTTAGTCCTCCTCCGATTGGTTACCTCTTCCAATCATATGGAGAGTTTTCTTATGCCTCCTGCATGACAAACTTATACAAAGTTAGCATATGCTGCCTTGTAGTCACAGTTGAGTCGTGCTTTTGTTCAAGGGAAGTAAACCTGAGTCGCGCTCTCTGCGGTATCTCTTAACCTATTTTTTAGTCAGCCATCCCTAGTTGTCAGTGTTGTGTTCATTATCACATCAGTTTTATTGGTCCTTTTCTTGTGCTGGTTTGACAAGGTCTCCATTGACTTCTTGTTGGCGGGTCTTTTCCTTATCGACTACGACAAACTACTCTGAGGTCAGATCTAGAGCTGCACCCAGGCCCTATTTTCATTATTTATAGGTCACCTTGTGCTCAACATCGATCAATATCATGGGTCTTTGACTAGGTGGTTTCCCTTGTGTTCGACGTCAGCTTTCATTATCGCACATTGGGATTCGTGCAGTGCCTTGGTTTCCATTTGACCCTATTGGTGGATTCCTCGCCTCTGTGTCAGCTTTCATTATTGGTTGGTTTAGATGGATTCTATCGTGCACTAACTACATGTTATGTACAACAGAAACGTGCTTTGGTTGGGTTACTACATCTTTGCTCATCTGATTCCTTCCACATTATTGGCCTACGGGTTACACTCGTGCTATATTGATGAAGGATGCCTTAATGCCTTTCTTCTAGCGGATCTTTTCCCATCGACTTCATCGCATTTCTCTGGGAAAGGGATCTAGAGTCCATCTGGTAGTACCTTAGGGTTTGTAGTCATCAATGGCAGATTCATTCGCTATCGACAATGGGAAAATATCATTGTCTCCTGATTAATAGATTCTTTCAAGTGTTCTACTATAGCTCATTTATTCACACTTGTTAGATTGTACTGGGTACCTTGACTCTCATCATCATTATCGGTGAGTAGTCTCTCATTTGTTAATGGTATACATCAATGACCGGTAATCAAACAATTTATCACATGGTTGACTTCAGATCATTCATTCCCATTGTGTAGAAATGTACCACAGCCGTCGGTGAAGACCTCGGGTTTGCATCAACATGTCCTGGTTCACTTGTTAGTTACTCCTGTTTCTGCTAGTTCACACCATCCACATTATATGTTGCAGCTCCTTATGGAGACATCTTATATGTTGGCACCTCAGTTATGGTGTAGTACCATTTATTCCATCATGTTCACTTGGTACTATTTAGATCTGTTTCTTGGCTTCAGTGATCATCTTCATACTTCAGCATCATCGATCAGCTCTTTATATGTGATATTCAGACATGTACTTTCTTGATTATGATCAAATGATCCATTATTTATTTCCAGTTCCTTTATACTTGTATGCATATTGGATCCACTTTTGTACTTGACATGCAAACATTATTTACTATTTCTGAGCATGGGTATGCCCACCTGAGACAACAGTTTCTTTCTGATCTCTTTTGATGGCTTGGCAGGCTGAATTCTAGTGAACTGCTCCTCGGTCTCGGCATGATTCCTTCCATACACTTAATACATTTCGGCCATCATGTACCCCTTCTAACCTCATGTATTAGGGGGCATCTTTAGCACCATTTACCACTCTTGGTAGATTTGATGCTCTGATTATAACCTAGGGAAACCCTTCCTTCCAGACTAGGTCCAAAATAAAAATAAAAAAGTGTTTTATTCCCTATATGCTACTTTTCACTGTGATAAAAGCATGTACACGTGGGTCAGTATATATCCAACCTGCATACATATGTTAAAACACTTAAAAAAATTAAATTTCCTTAATTTCGGGAAAAGTTCACGGGTTTTACCTGTTACTCACCTCCTATTGCCCATGGCCCAACTGTTTCCCAACTGAAAAAACTAATTTGGAGAGGTATAAATAAACCTCCATGGGAAGGCCTTAGGGGAGAAAGGATGAGATAATGATACTATAGTGAGATTATCCCTGATCAAGTCTGAAGAATCCCTATGCCTCTTGAACTCCCCAAAGCTTAAGTAAACCCTTGTTTCCTTAATTATATATGTTACACAGTATTTTGTCACTGTCCCTGTTACCCCTTCTCCCGTACATTGGAGAACCTATTCTAGGACCTGTGAGAAGTGACATAACTTGAAAACACATGCATTGTATTCCCTTGAGTATGTATTTCATATGCCCTGAAGACAGCTTCTGCAAAATACCCATAAATATAGCCCTTTTTCCATTGGTGCTATTCCTCAATGTATCACTCGCGCCAATGGGGGAAATCCTCCAAAGAGGGTGCACCAACTGGCGCTCTGTGTCAGAGTCGCACTAGCGCCAACCCAGTTGGGTAAAGTTTTGAACAAACAAACTTTCGAAGGTTCCTTCTAACCTATCCATGAACTGATTCCAGTTTGAGTTAGTTCAGTTGGGCTTCGAATCTCCCAAGGGGGGAAGTAGTTCTCCACCTCTCTTGGAAGCTTCCTAATGATAAGGACAATTCCATGAATCTGGTGGATGGTCTTATCTACTCCTCCTACCTCTATATAAGCTTGTTCTTTTCCCTTTGACAAGCTAGTTAGTAATTCTACTCTTCAAGCTCCCAAAGCTAAGTCCCAAAGTCTGAGAATTGCTAAGCTCATGTTACAAGAGGCCTTGTTCATCCCCATAAGGCTATATCTTTAAGGAGGATATCCATGTCCAAGTAATCAAGGAGAGAGAGGCTTGTTCCCCATCCCTTATAAGATTTGCAAGGCATGTGTTGCTGATCACCCAGCCAAAGGAGGATTTGACGTCAGAACTTGGTTGTATTCTCTTTTGTTTATCAATAATAATAGACGACTATCATTATGGTTCCGCTCATGTGTCTTTATAATGATGTTTGAGTTGTATCCTTTCTAACTGATACATAGTTGCATTTCTTGGATTTTATGCTTGTATTTGTCTTTTTCTTTGCATGTGCAGGTATCTGTTCACGAGGATCGTGAGGATTGTGACCAGCTGAAGTGAAAGAACGGAAGTGACGGCTCTTCTACGAATACTAGCGTTGGATTCGAGGTAGGCCCTCATCATTGGCCTTTACTTTGCAATTAGGAACCTGCATGTTAGCGTTGTTTGATTGTTGCTAGACCCCATTTAGGCTAGTGGGATCGCCTCTGTCTGCAGAAGGGATTTACCTGTACAACAATTTGGCGACTCCGCTGGGGAGTTGGCTTTTGCCTTGTTTGTTTATCTTGTTTTTTTGATTGATTTGTAAACTTTAGATGGAGCCTGAAGTCTGGCCAGATAGCCTTCGAAATGTTATTGCTTTGCATTAGCGAAGTAGATCAACGCTACTTCAGTCCATCTCCGGTTTGGTTTGCAAACTAAACGACTTGGAACTTGCCTTGTTTCTTGGTTATTTCCTTGGTTTCTCCCGCTTGTTTAGCTTTCTGGGTTGAATGCTTGTGTTGTTCTTTGCCTCTTGGTGTACTTAGGTATTGTTGATTTGGCCTTAGCTCTTTTGTTTTCATTTTTCCATAGCAAACTCGATTGGCGCTAGTTTATAGCGTGACAGTCGCGCCAGTTGGTGCATGTTGCACATTTACAACCCGCGCCAATTCCTGAAAGGCGCTTGTTGCAGCCTGACAGTCACGCCAGGCCTATAAGTTTTTGAAGTTTGCTTGGTTCTGAACTTTTTGAGCTTTGTTTTTGTCCTAAGTACCTTTATCAGACTACTTGAGTGTACTGGAGTGTGATTTGACTGGCTTTGATCGCTACCCTTTGGTGTTTGCTTTTTTCTACTGATTTCACATTTCTAGCCCTAGGGCATCTAGTGGCCTTGTGAATCAAGCCTTCCTAAGGTGTTCTGATATTTTTGTGGTCCAGTCGGCTCTTTTGTTTGCTCCCTTACACTTGTTTGGTAGTTGTGAATCTTTTTGTTGCATTATTTGGATGATTTGCTTCGTCTTCACTTGAATTCCGCTTCATCTCACTTTGAGCCCAGATCACACGGCTCATTGTTGTCTTTGGGATCTTTTTGGTTCTTTGGATGTTTGATTTGTGTTTTGAGGAACTGAACGTGTTTGTATTGCAAAGAATTTGTTTGTGTTATTTCTCAAAACTTCTTTAGTGCATTTTGCCATTATTGAAAAGAAAAATCTCTTTTGCTTTGAATCAGTTAATGAAAATTAGGAATTTTCATTTCGATTAGTGATTTAGTGATCTTAAAGAAAAGTTTATTGATTTGCATTAGCTGCATTAG
>APFE031238351.1:25179-60826 GCA_000404065.3 Pinus taeda
AAGTCTAAAGAACCTTGGGTAACCGAGACGTCTATATAGACAGTCTTGCCTCCCAAAGTGATAGGGAACTTTGGAAGGATCCCTAATGGTTGACTTGTTCCTCCGTCAAAAGCGGTGAGATTTAGTGCGAAAGGTAGAAGCGATGGGGAACCCAAAGCCTGCCAAGTAGTAACGGGCATAAGACTAACCGATGCTCCTTCATCTAACACAGTGCCAGGCAGCGCCATATGGGAGGCATAGGTGGTGACCCAAACAGGCACATGGGAGGGAAGGGGATGGGTAGTCAAACGACTCCAATCGAAGGAAATGACCGAAGTACTTGGTGGGGGAACCATATGGTTGCCCCCCTGCTCAGAAGGAGCCGAATCGGAATTCTCCGGAGAGGCTGGGATGGGAAAACCATTATCAAGCTCAGGAGAATTTGATGAGACGAGAAGAACATGGGAATTTTTCTCTTTCGAAACAGAGTGGTCGACAGGAGGTGAACTCCATTTGACACTCTTTCCGACCAATGGTTGCTCTAGAATAGGCTGGGCACAGCCAGGTTCGGGAAGAGGGGCCTGGACAAGAGAAGAATGTGAACCAATCTCATTGTCGGGAGGTGAATGATCTGTAGCTGGAGAAAGATGTTGATATCCAACAGGGAGTTGGGGCGAGGGAGCTGGGATACTTTCCAAAATAGTGAAGGCTTTATCCATGAGTGGACAAAGGTGAAGGGGATGATTGCCTTCACAAACTCTGCAGGGGATTCGAATCTTCCCTTTTCCCTTGCCATTCCCAACTGATGAGGTAGCATCACCGCGAGCCTCAGAGGATGATGAGGGGTGGGCCGGATTGCGAGACCATATTTCTAGTACCCTGGGAATGCCAGGACAATCGCGAAGAAGATGGTCCTCCTTGCATAATCGACAAGTAAACTTAACCTTCTGCGGAGGAGTGGAAGGGGGCCCGACTTTAGGTGTACTCGAGGGAGCAACAGTTATACTTGTAGCCTCTCCCTTAGGAGACTTCTTCTTCTTGTTCTTCTTCTTCTTCTTCTTCTTAGCCACCTGGTTATTTGAATCGAGACTTTCACCAGGCAAAGTACAAGAAGAAGACGTAGAAGTAGGCTTCGAAGGGGAGAGGTCCACCTTAGGATCAACATGATGTTGTTCAGGTGGAGGGACTGATGGAGTAGCAGCCGACACGGCAGGGACCAAAGAGGTTGAAAACAACCAAACAAGCAACCCGACAGTTAACCTCGGAAGGGATAACGTCGCCATATAAGGAGCACCAACATTCCCAAGAGGAGGGAAATGACTAGGATTCCCGTCAGGAGGGGAACTTGGGTTGGTGAACCTTGGAAAAGTTGCCATAGCAAACAAAAAGAATCCTACTCAAGCTAACGGACACAAGATATAACCAGGTAATGTTATCGTGGCCGAATAAATTTTTAAGACATAGGAACTAAACTTGACCTTTTCGTGTTTCAAGAGTCGAGAAAAGGACGAAAAGATGACTCTAGTCTCCTTCGAATGTTTAATGAGCACGAAGTGACAAGATGCTCACTGGCACCTTTTCTTTTAAGGAGTCCGAAAAGGATCAAAAGTGACTGCTCTGAAGATTCTAGGCAAAGGGTTTACCAAGCAATCCGTAAAACTGCTTATACACCTTGGCAATCGTATGAGAACCAAGGACTTTCCGTACTGCAGTCAATCTTCCCGAATGTTGTGTTCGATGCATTACGGCTCACAAGGCGGCAGACTTGGCTTCCTATGGATAAAGGATGCAAACCTAGTGGAGTCTCCCCATATATACGCGACGGTACATGGGAGCCCAAATCCGTGCTAGACCACAATTGAATCACACCAGGAGGAATCACCCAACCTTAATGCAAAAGCAAGAGTGACTAGGTTTAACGATGCCAGAGCACGTCTCTAGCCTAGACCTCTAGATATTTACGTTAAGTTCCAATGCGTTTTTAGGTAAATTCGGTTTATTTTATGGTTGATTTTGAATTAAGCTTTGATTTCAGGTCCTACCGTATGATCTCTCACAATTACTTGGATGCAAACTACATGCCAAAGGATACCATTTTGTTCGATGAATTCTAACTATGAGAAGGTTAAGAATTTTTCGATCAAACAAAATGAACACAAGCAATCAAACAATCTAATGCAGCTAATGGCAAGGAAACAAAACTTTTATTTTGAGAATACAAATCAACGAAATGTTCTTTTTCCCCTTTTAGCTATTGAACACAAAAGATATTAGTTTGATTTTCTTTCAATGGGACAAAGCACTTAAAATGAATTTTGAGAGACAACAACACTGAGCAAAAAGAATAAAATCACTCAATGAAAACACAACAAAGTTCCCAAGACATCAAAACAGTTTTCCAAATCAAAGGAAAAACTAAGGCTTGGATGAGCTATGTGATCTAAGCTCAGCAAGACAAAAAGGAATTCAAACCAGGAGGAAGCAAATCGCTTGGAAAACAACCAAAAACAATTCAACAATCACTGAGCAAGTGTAAAAAGCAAATCTAAAGTTGGCTGGTCAAACGAAAAAACAAGATCCCACGGAAGGCTAGACACACACACGGCCACTAGATGCCCTAGGGCTAGGGTGCGAAATCAAATAGAGAAAAGAAAACACCCGAAGGATGGGAGTTTAAACCAGTCAAACAGAGATTCAACACATTCCAGCAACTGTAAAAGTCAAGGCAAGATACAAACCAACCAGCGAAAGCGAAGAGGAAGGCTTTGCAAAACCGAAAAACAAGCAATAAACGAACCCTTGCGGAACAAGACTTCGCAAGAAAGTATCTCACAGTTCAGTCAACATAAATCAAGTCATAAACCAGGTGGAAAGAGTAGGGGATAGTCAATCCAACAGGTTCAGGAGGCAAAATTGAACAAAATTCAATTCTATAGGATCAGCGCGGGTGACCCTCAGCAACTGGGCGCTGACCAGACAACACGCGTAGCAACTTTTCGCTGTCAGCGTGGAAGGACACGGCTTAAGGGCGCTGGCTCGAAAACAAGGTCAGCGTGACTGTTAAACGTACAAGCGCGATGACAGTGAAGTCAAAGAAACAGATACGCGACGTCAGCGCGACTGTTCTGATATAAACCGTGCTGAGGCTAAAAAACAGCCAGAATCAAACCAAAAGCTCCTAGACCAAGGTAATGGCTTTTAAAACAATTAAGGGATTTCCCAGGGTGGACCAGGAAATCTAAAAGCAGAGAACTAATCCCCAATCTTTGACAAGAGAATAACAATCAAACTCAAAAACAAGGATGAACAACAAGAGACACAAGCAACGCTCCCCAGCGGAGTCGCCAAATTGTTGGAAAGGTAAATCCCCTCTATGGATAGAGGCGATCCCTACTAGCCTTGAACGGGTCTAGCAACAATCAATCAATGCTACTATGCAAGCTCCTAGTTGCAATTAAAAAGTGGGCAATGAACACCTACTTGGATTCCAGCGCTATTGTTTGATGAAGAGATGCCGCTCTCGCTCCTTTGCTCTGGTCGGTCACGATCCTCCGCTATCCTCGTGGATGGACACCTTCACATGCAAAGAGAAAACAAACACAAGCGTGAAATCTAATAAAAGCAACTATACATCAGTAAAAAAGGATGTAATTCACATTAACCATTACAAGACAAATGAGAATGGAACCATAACAGTAGTCATCTATCTTTTATTAATCAAAAATAGAGAAAGGTACAACAAATGTTCTGACGCTGAGTCCTTCTCAAGAGGGTTCCAGCCAGCAAGTCTCATAAGCATTCACCCTTGGAGGTAGATCTCCCAAGACAAACAACTCTCTCTCTCTCACAAGGCAACAAGACTTCAAAACCTTCCTTAAGCTCTCTAGCAATCCACACTTAACACACCAACTGCCTATTAGGAGTAGCACTAAAACACTATGAATTCCTCTATGTCCAAAACTATATCCAAAAACTAGCTGCTCATGGCAATGGTGGAGGCTTATATAGGAGAAGGAGTCTCCATGAATGGTGGAAGGATAAGCTTATCTCCAAGAAAGGTGGCTCATATGACGAACAAACATGCCATAGAAGGGAGGGCGACATTCACAAGGCCAACAACCAGGTCTGGAGTCATCTGGAAGGCTGGCTGTTAGAACAAACTCGCCCAAACAGGATCAGCTCGGGTGTATAACTGGACTGGCGCGCTGACGTCGCATCTCAATAACGGAGGAGGCTATGTCAGCGCGACTTAATACAAACAAAGGATGCACTGGCTATGAAATTCGACCAGCGCGGGAAACCCGTGTGCTTCCGCGCTGGCAGCGCATCAGTTGCACTAGCAGCCACCAGTCAGCGCGGTTATTTCAATAACAGTTGCGATGATCAAATAAACTTTGGCATAGAGGGTTATTTGGCCAATTCAGGGAGCATGAGCATGATGGATTTGATTTCATGACACAGTAGGGAGACTGACAGGGAGGCAGTGACAAATTACTGTGTAACAAGGAGCACCCAGAGAAAACTGCGCGAGGAAATAGGAGGTTTAGAGGGCAAAGGAAAAGTCATAATTGCAGTCTATTTGTCTATGAGCATCAGTGAGGGATTATGCTGAGAGCTGGATAGCTGTGAGAGCTAAAGCTTTGTGTAATCCTGAAGATATATACACTTGTATGATAATACAAATAGCGGGGTTTTTAGCTGAGGCTTTCCCCAGAGTATTCTTCTGTGTTTCATGGTTGATTGTTTCTTCTCTTGCTTATATGTGTTATATCTGATCTTTCTCAAATCGATTAAGCTTCCGCAAGTTTGATTGTAGAAGTAGATTAAGTATTTTGCATTAGTACATTGCATTATCAGTTTAATATATGAGTGAAATTTCTACATGGTATCAAAGAAAAGGCGATCAGTACTGTGAACAACATACAGAGAAGGAAACAATTCGAAGTTTGAAGTTCTTGATTGCAGAGAAAATCGAATTCTTATCACACTTCTTAGTTCACCAATGGTGTTCAATGGCTTGAGACTCGAGTATGATCTGGATGGTAGCTCGAATTATATAGCATGGAAGGATCGCATGGAAGTGGTATTAGAAGACAATGGTTTGAAGGATTTCATTGGTCAAGATGTCCCCAAGCCAGCAACAACTAATGCGCAACAATTGGTTGAATGGAAGAAGTGTGTGGCGAAGGCGAGGAGGATTCTTCTAGAGGGAGTTCAAAACCATATAGTCTCGAGTCTCCATGGGAAGGAGACTCCATTCTCAATGTGGAAGACATTGAAGGATCTGTATCAGAACAGTAGCGACCAGAGGAATCTGGCACTCAAGGACAAGCTTTGGAAAATCAAGATGGAGAAGGGTGACACAATTTCTACATATCTGAACAAGCTCACCACCTACAGAGATAAGCTTGGAAGTGTAGTAATAACGATGCCCAATGATGATATGGTGAGCCTTTCTCTCCTCGTTCTTCCAAAGAGCGGGAATAGCTACCAGGACTCAGTGAATGGAAGAGAGAAACTGCCAGATTGGGAACGACTGTGGTCGAATCTAATGCAGGAGGAGATCAGGAGGAACACCAGAGATGGTTCTTCATCAAAGCATGATGATGAAGAAAATCTAGCCTTAGCAAGTAAGGCGATGAAAGGGAAAGGGAAGGCTTCCCATTCCAAATCGATTTCTTCTCATGGAGGGAAGAAGATTGACAAATCTAAAGTGAGATTCTTTAATTGTCATGAGGTGGGCCATTATCCTACTAATTGTCCATTGAAGAAATCCAATAAGGGATCCTCGAAGGGATCTGAAGGTGAGGCCTTAGCCTCACAATTCAAATTGGATTTTACCCTCATCGTATATATGGTTTCATCGATGGTGGATTGTGTTTGGTACCTTGACAGTGGAGCCTCATTCCACATGACCAGCGATAAGAGTTTGTTCAACACCCTTGAGGAGAAAGACCTCAAGATGCACATAGAGATGGGTGATGATGGGAAGTACAATGTTTCAGGAGTGGGCACGGTAGCTTTTGAGAGGGAGCATGGTTCTCCTCTCACCTTGACTGGTGTGAAGTATGTGCCGGGGCTGAAGAATAACTTGGTATCTGTCGCAATGTTGGAGGACAAAGGCTATGATGTGGTCTTCAGCAAAGGAAAGGCATTCCTGAGACACATAGCCACTGGTTAGACCAAGAGGATCGGGATTCGAGTGAAGAATATCTATAAGCTGGAGGTAGATGACTGTGCTGCATTGAGTTTGAAAGAAGAATTGGTGCAAAGCCAAGACATTGGCGAGTTATGGCATAGGCGGCTGGGCCACTTGCATCATGGGGCCTTGAAGATAATGCAACAGATTTCTACCGAACTTCCAAAAGGTAAGCTTGAGAAAGTTAACACATGCAAAGGTTGTACCTTGGGAAAGTACGCCAAGTCTTCCTTTCTGGATCGAGACAGTCGAGCAGAAGCAATCTTGGAATGAGTTCATACAGATGTGTGTGGACCATTCTCGACAGCATCCATGGCGAAGAAAAGGTATTATGTGATTTTCATAGATGAATTTTCTCGTACATGCTGGATCTATTTCATGCAGAAGAAGGATCAAACCTTCTCAAGGTTTTGTGAGTTTAAAGCCTTGGTGGAGAAAGAATCAGGGAAGAATATCAAGGCCTTGCAAAGAAAAAATGGTGGAGAGTATGTCTCTCAAGAGTTTAAGGACTTTTGTGCAGCAGAAGGAATTAAACGGGATTTGACGGCACCCCATAACCCATAGCAGAATGAGGTGGCCAAAAGGAAGAACAAGACGATTATGGGAGCAGCTCGAGAGATGCTACATCACCAAGGCCTACCACTTCATTTGTGGGCTGAGGCATGCAACACAATGGTCTATTTGCAGAATATAAGCCTACATTGCATACTTGGGATGAAGACACCAGAGGAAGCTTTATCCGGGAAAAGACCAGATCTGAGTCAATTCAGGATCTTTGGCTCATCGGTTTATTTCCATGTGACCAAGGATGCTTGGAAGAAGCTAGAGCCAACAACGGAGTTGGGGATACTTGTGGGGTACACTGATACTCCCCACAACTATTAGGTGTATTTGCCTACCAGTCGAAGGACAGTGGTTCGCAGAGATCTTAAATTTGATGAGCTGAAGGCCATGCGAGTTTCCCTTGAGAGGGACCTCAGATTGCAAGCAGAGGAGGAACTTTTGGTTCCCGAGGAGGAGGATCCTTAGACTAATGCGAAGCAGCTACATGCAGAGGTTCCAGGAGTGGAGACATCCACTCATGCAGAGTCTTCCAGAGAGGGGCGGAAACACATAAGGGAAGCTGACAGATTGTTGATGGATGCGAGAGAGAATGTGGGAGAACCATCTTCCCAGCGCAGATAGAGGAGGTCACCTAAGCGGTACACTGGGTACATGGCCCTTGTTGGGGAATGTGTAGAGATCGAACCATCTTCCCTTGAGGAAGTAGTGCAGCAGCCAGTTTGGGTTGATGCTATGGTGGAGGAGAATGACTCCATAGTTCAGAACAGTGTTTGGGATGTGGTTCCAAGATCGGAGAACAAATCAGTTGTGAGTTCCCATTGGCTTTACAAGGTAAAGCAAGCTGCTGATGGTAGTGTGGAGAAACATAAGGGAAGATTTGTTGCATGTGGTTTCTCACAAGTCGAGGGGATCGACTATGATGAGACTTTTGCTCTTGTAGCAAGGTACTCATCTATCAGATCGATGTTCGCACTATCAGCACAGATGGGTTGGAAGATCCATCAGATGGAAGTAAAGACTGCATTCCTCAATGGCAAGATTGAGGAAGAGGTGTACATTGAGTAACCAGAAGGATTTGAGACCTTCGATCGTGAGTCGCATGTGTGCCGACTCAAGAGAGATTTGTACGGGCTGAAGCAAGCACCTCGTGCTTCGTACACTAGGATCGACAGCTATTTCACCGGGTTGGGCTTCACAAAGAGTGAAGTGGACACGAACCTATATCACATCATTGTGGAAGGTAAGCCATTGATCATTGTTCTTTATGTTGATGATCTAATATTAACAGGTGATGATCAGTTGATCAAGTCTTGCAAGGAGGATCTTGCAAGAGAGTTCGAGATGAAAGACATGGGTCTCATGCACTGCTTCCTAGGCATGGAAGTGTGGTAGAAGGATGGGGAAGTGTTTGTGTCTCAAGGCAAGTATGCCAATGAGATACTCAGGCAATTCCACATGGAGAAGTGCAAGCCCATGCAGATTCCTCTAGCAGGTAATTGGAGGAAGGAGGATTCTACTTTAGGTGAGGTAGTAGAGGCCACTGTGTATTGGCAGCTTGTGGGTTCATTGATGTATTTAGTGAACACACAACGAGATTTGTGCTTTGCGGTGAACCAACTGAGTCAAGCTATGGTTCAACCTACCAAGCTGTTTTGGAAGGCAGCTAAGCATGTGTTGAGATACCTCGGAGGCACATCTCAGTATGGATTATAGTACAGACGGGCAAAGGGAGTGAAGCTTCAGGGCTTCATAGATGCAGATTGGGCAAGGAGTCCATCATATTGGAAGAGCACATCAGGAGGAATTTTCAAATTTGGTTCAGCTGCAGGTTCTTGGTACAACAGGAAACAGAGTTCTGTTACACTTAGCTCAGCAGAGGCTGAATACATGGCTGCAAGTCAGGCAGCATGTGAGGCCATTTGGATGTGGAAAATTCTAGTTGGTTTGTTTGATCAGAGGATGGATCCAACTGTGATCTATTGTGATAACCAAAGTTGTATCAAACTCTCTGAGAATCCAGTATTTCATGATAGGTCTAAGCATATTGGCATCTAGTATCATCATCTTTGAGAATGTGTGGTGAAGAGGATCATGTTGTTGCAGTATATTTCGACCGAGGAGCAAGATGTTGATATTTTGACTAAGGCATTGTCAATGTGTAAATTCAAGTTCCATAGAGATAGGATCAGGGTGGTAGATAATCCCTTTCTTGTTGAGAGGGAGTGTTGAAAATAGCAACAAGAAATGCTAAAAATAGCATTGCTATAGATAGCATTTCAGGATATTCCAATTTTAATTTGTCCTTGAATTAAAATTGAGAATTAAAATTTGAATTTAGTCTCACCAGCTATTTGAAAAATAATTAATTAATTCATCCTGAGTTAATTAGTTGGAGAAATTCAAACATGAAGTCTTTATGAAGTCATGCAACAATTATTCCTTTGATTGAGGAAGTTATCGCTTAATTAAGGAGATAAGGATGAGTTGTAATTAGTTAGTTCAATTTACTGAGCTAAGTCCAGTTAAATTAGTTCCAAATAGTTTGAGGAACTAGTTGAGAGTTCCGTTAGTTAATGCATGCATGCATGAAACTAGAGTTCTCCAGATAACTGAATATTCTCTCATAAATAACTCATGCATGTCAGTACAGACAGAGACCCAGTTGAGATTAAAGGCAAGGACAATGTACTATCAGTTGCTAGAATTTTCCTATAAGAAAATCTCTTGCATGCAGAAGGAATTCATTCCTTGAGGATTGTGCAGTTTTACAGTGTGTTGGAGAAGTGTGTGAGAGCAGTATCACACAAGGTTATAGCAGAAGCACCCAACGAAAACTGCACAAGGAAATAGGAGGCTTGGAGGGCAAAGGAAAAGGCATAATTGTAGTCTATTTCTCTGTGAGCATCAGTGTGGGATTGTGCTGAGAGCTGGATAGCTGTGAGAGCTAAAGCTTTGTGTAATCTTGAAGATATTTCCACTTGTATGATAATACAGATAGCGGGGTTTCTAGCTTAGGCTTTCCCGAGAGTATTCTTCTGTGTTTCATGGTTGATTGTTTCTTCTTCTACTTAGATGTATTCTATCTGATCTTGCTCAAATCGATTAAGCTTCCACAAGTTTGATTGTAGAAGTAGATTAAGTATTTTGCTTTAGTACATTGCATTATCAGTTTAATCTACAGGTGAAATTTCTACAACACCATACTCATTTCATCTCCAACCAAAAGCATTGATATGATGTTGATAAGACAAGGGTAACTTACCTTTTTAAAATTATATAGAGAAAATAGTCGTGAACTCCCTGCCAAAGTTCATTCGTCGCTTCTAAGATACAACTATATCATATTTTTGGACATAAAGAGATTTCATAGAGAGAGGACCACCATTTTTTTTATCAATAGAGATCGGTTGAAATCCTAACAATTTGTTTATTATAACATGGGTTGGAATGTTTTTGAAATAACATACAACAATGTTATTCCAGGGGCGTTTTCACATTAATGGAATTCTTGTAGGAGGCATGACTAGTATGAGGTTTTCCCACGACGTTATTTTTCCGGTGAAAGCGATAATTTTCATGTGGGTTTCATGTATGATTAAAGGAGTGGCAACCCTCAATGATAGAGCCTGGCTCTACACCTGGCCCCACATGGCTAGTTATTTCACAGCTCACATACCGTGGGTCATCTATCTAAGTCCATTTGAATTAAATGCCAACAACTAGGATGATGGGGTTTTGTTTATGACAGTGGCTTTGTCAAGGTAATTATTTATGTCTACTATGAAATGGATTGTCCCTCCCATGGTGGATTGGTTGTGGAAGGGGAATTATCTAACAATCGAGGAAAGCTCATTTATGAGCTCATCATGCGGCAATGTCTTGGGATGGTTGAGTTCTAGTTCAACCTATGCACTTGGCCCTTGTTATGGAGAGTTTATGATGCTCACCTCACTCATCATACTCGATTGATCATGTCTATGGTATATGATTATATTTGATCCACCCTGGTTTCAAGGTGGTGGAAAGGTGGTGGCTTCATTGTTGGTGGATTTAAGGTTGATTTGTTATCATCTCTATGGTAGCCAGAAGAAGACCATGTTATAGTCACTAGAGGTATGTTTTAACTATTATTTCCTTAGTTGGTCATTGTAGGTTTGTGTTGTGGTATTTCAAATTTTTGGGTATCATTGCATCTCGTGGCCATTAACAGTCAGGTTACCAGCTCTCTTCCAGGTCTTCTTCCTTTCTTATTACGTTTCAATTTTCTTTGTGCTCTTTTTACACAACTCAGGGACTATTATGTCCTTTGAATTGGCGACAGTCTTACCTTTGGAGGCACCTAAGACCTCTGACGCTTCCAGGATTTCGTTTATTTTCCAAGTGTTGGTATGCGGAGTGTGGTACCTTGGTACCTTCTCCATTTGGTTTTCAAAAAAGTCATGGTCTCACTAAAACTTTGCTATTTCAAGCTTTTTTAATTCGAACGACTCATCGTTCACTTAAAATTCGGGGTTTCGGGAAGTCTGGGGAAGTATTATTTTGGGTTTGTGGCGGGTTCAATTCATCCTCTTCCGCCCACATATACTTCTCTTTGGTGTTACTATTGGATCTACGGTTCACGTCATAATAGGTTTTATCATCCTATCGTTAGTCGTAAATCGGTCATTCAGTCTTATAATGTCATCTTCTTATGGTTTGTTTGTAGGTCTTATGCCTATATGGCTCCACGCCAATGATTACCCAGCCAGAAGGGTGGTGCTCATAGGGAATCCTCTTCAAGACACAGGTTTCTATTCAAGTGGGAATCAATGGCAATTTTTTCAATTCATCTCCCCTCGAGGTTAGAAAGGGAATTCTACATTTGGAAGCCAGGGAGTTCGGGGATCATAAATATTTCTCTAATTCAGATATTGGTGCTAACACCATCAAATGGGTTCCTAATCCAGGGAAGTTTCAGAGAATAAGACTACGCTTCCTTCATTCTATTACCTTGCACCATCAGTTGGAAACACCACTCAACATGGTAATTCACAACAAACAGGTTGACAACTACAAGCTCTTTGTAGGCCAGGAGGAGATTAAAAGAATCTTGAGGGACATCGGGTATAATTTGGATGATATCATGGTCAAATTGAATCGAGTGGAACGTTTTGTGCTCTCATATTCAAACACCGACTCCAATGATCATCAAGAGGAGGTTGCAGTCATCAACACACCACCTTTGAACACTGGCCATGCAAAATCTTCTCCGCATTCGCCATCATTTTGGACTAATAATTTGACCATGCAATTTGTTCTAGTCTCTAAGGTTGGGATGAACTTGTTTTTTGTAAGTAATCTTATGTTGTTTTGTCATTATTGTTAGAGGTTACATCTAGTACCCTATGTTATTTCAATTTTGCCATTTTGTATGACTTAGTCTGATCTCTAAGGAAATTAGAGGATCTTAGTAGACTTCGTTATAGTCCACAACCTTCATGCATTCCAGTAGGGTAGTCCCATCTTGCAAATTTTGTTAACTGTAGTTTCTGTTGTGTTTATGTTTATCTTGGTGGGCAGTCATGATCCTCCGGGTCAGCGGCTGGTATGAAGGGTTCCCAATGTAATACCTTTTGCTATCAATAAAAATCACTCAAAGAAATTTACAAAAAAAAACATAATGTAATGTTGGTGGGCAGAGAAAGAAGAGGCCAAAGGCGCCCTTTGGCATGTTTAACTTTTAAAGGTGAAGACCCAAAAAATGACTTCAATGTATTCATGACAATTTCATAATACTTGTTGAAAACTCCTTAGAATAACCTAAACATTATTAGTGACTAAAAAAATAAAAGTCGTGGATCTCTATTTGACATTAATTTTTAAATTTAAATGTGAAAACTTAACTAGTATTTTAATGATAAATATTAAATATTATGTTATAATAATTTTATTTATTAAATACCTTATTATTATTTTTATTTTATATAAATCAATTATTAAAGCAATAAATTAGAGATATTATATGACGCTTAATATTTATTTTACTTTGAGGTAATTTTTACCTCTTATCAATGTAAAGTGCACGATCACTGATCACTGGCACCACAGAGCTAAATGAATGCACTGAGTGCCACCGGAGATTGGTTAATTGTGTTTAAATTTTGATCACCATGTTAAGTAACATAGTGATCTTACTTACCATAAAAATGTTATTTGTATTTTAAAATAAAAATAATATATCCTTAATAAAATAATATTAATAACTTTATTAAACAATATAGTATTCATTATTTAGGTTTAGAAAAAGTATTTGGTTAATCGCCCTGCTATGCTGCGAGGGAGAGTAGTAAACCACACCTAATCATCATATGGGTGCTTTAACATTGTATTAACCATATTTTTATTTGAATCTAGATTTATAAGATTATGTAATTAAGGTCCAGTTTTATTTTTGTATTTTATATTATATTATGCAATAGTTTAATTATTTATTTATATAAATATTTTTAATTGATATAACAATTTATTTATTTATTTTAGGTTTTAATAATTTTTTTTTTTTAAATTGTTTTCACATTAATCATATAATCAAGGACATTTTGGATCAATTACTATAATTTATTTTGAAAACAAAAAATAATAATTATTTAAAAAAATATAATTTTAAATCATTAAATATAAATACAAATATTATAGCAAAATAATTTAATTCAAAAATTTTAATAATTAAAATTTTAATACGTATAAATGATATCATTGATTCATCTTATAATATTATATAGTTTATAAATTTAAATTTCTTGAAAATCAAGATTTTCAATATATGGTCAAATATTGATCTAGAATTAATACATTAATATAGCGACAACTTTTTCAATTTAAGTGAAAATAAGTAGAACTTGTAGTAAATTGGAAATTCATAAGCATTTTTAATTGAATTATTTATTATTAAAAATTGATTTCTCACATAAAAATAAATAATAATTTTTTAGGAAAAAAAAAAGTATGTACGGATAAAAATGGACATTAGAATTGTGAAGTTCAACATATTTTTTCCACAAATTGATTCGAACCAAAAAACAAAAAATACTAAAAAAAACTTTCAAAATATAAAATAGTTAAACTACATAGTTTTGTAAAATTAGTTAGAATACTAGATAATAATATAAATTATGTTATTTTTTTTAAATTATTATTTAATATTTAATTTCATATAGTTTTTTGGGATTTTTTTAAAATAATATTACTCTTCTCCACTTAGGTGTAAGAAGTTTCTCTGGATGGAATTCATGTTACATATTTTAAAGGATTTTAGGGTATATTTTTTGGTTGAATTTTTCTAGAATTTGTCGAATTTGTTGGAATTATAAGTTTGAGTTGTGAACTCTCCACAATTCAGGTGCCCCATAGTTTTTTTAAAATATTGAATCCATATATAAAGTCAAAAACTCATTTTAAATAAAAAAAAAATGACAATTTGACCAAAATATATTTGGTTAGATTTCAACTCAAAACTCCAAAATATATAATAATTAGACAATGCCAAAATAAATTTATAAAAAATCCTACTTCATTAAAAATGTCAAATCATTCATTTTATAAAGCTATAATAATGAAAACATATCATATCTTCCTCAAATCTCATGTCAATTGAATGTATACCATGTAGCTGGGAGTGTTTAATGATAATCTCCTTACTTAAATTCAAGTCTCATCGACACTTTTTTTGAACTTCCATATAAAAAACAAACTTTAAAAAATATTCTAAAATCTCTCTATTAATTATAATCATCTAATTTCGCATTCCATAAATAATGCAATTAATAAATATGCTGAATAATTTTAATAGTCTAAGTTATTAAAATATATAGTTATATATTTAATATTGTTTTTATATCATATATATATATATTAATTTACATAAAATTTTCATTGAAATCATATTAAATTATAAATTAAAATTATTGAAATTTTTTAAATAATTAAAAGAGAAATTAATACATTGTGGAGCTCTTCATTGAAATCATATTAAATTATAAATTAAAATTATTGAAATTTTTTAAATAATTAAAAGAGAAATTAATACATTGTGGAGCTCCTCGTTGGCATCTTGACAGTTAAGCGGGTGAACCCAATGTGAAATTTCATGATGATTGCCACCGTGTCTATGCACTCTCAAAGTGGAAACACATGAGGCTGAGTGGCATCTTCGCACAGTTCAACGTCTAATCAATGCAGAGTGCTCAACAATCCACGTCACATCACATGACAACATTGTTAAATGCATATGCGTGGCATTCAATTCAATTCGGAACTTCGTAATTTGTCTTTTCACTCAACCACAACATGGTCTTTTAGCAAGCTACTAAATTTATTGGGGTTTTTTATTTATTTATTATTATTAAATTAATTAGTTTAAACAAAACCTATGAATAATTTATTCAAAGTTAAAAATAGAAAATTCTAAGAATGAAACTTACTTTGTCTAAATATTTTACAAATAAATTATAGAGCTAATATTAAAGTGTGTGAATAAAATGCTGATTTTTTAAGAATATTATAATTAAATTACACAATTAATTTTAATATAATTAATAAATTAGATAAATCATATTATATATTTAATCATTATTATTATTGGACTAAAAATGGCAAAGTCAGTATTTTTTTGGATAGTGTAGATTATTAATAATAAATTGTAAAATAGAAAAGTCTACTACCTTTATATATATATATATATATATATATAATTATATATATATATATATATATATATATATATATATATATATAGATAGATAGATAGATATATATATCTATAGACACAGACACACACAAGTGTAAATATCTATGATATAATAGAGGGGTTTTATTGGAATATTTTATGTAATCTTAATTGTGGATAATCCTAATAGAATGGGAGCTAAAAAAATATTTCTCCAAGGTTCAACGAAGTCAACACTAAAGACTCGGTTTTATTTCAAAAGTGTTATAGATTCTCAGGTGGGAATGATCCTTCTAGACTGCATGGTAAATAATCTTTTTCTAAGGTTCAACCAAGTGAACACTAAGAGGGTAGTGAATTGGATCAATTCTTTTAAAGTGACTTATTAGGAAGCGTTGTACTTTGAAACCTTTCCTTTTGGTATAATTTTTTATAGTTTGGTAAACTTGGTATAAGAGAGCTTGGCTTACTTATGCTTCCGTAGGATTATCCTTCTTAATTCTCCAAAGCCACTTCACAATCACTCAACTTTTTTATGAGATAAAAAGAGAAGGATGTAGAGAATTATGTGGTATCACCCATCTTTATTGACAACCAATAATGCCTTCCATATTTATGGATTTTGTCTGCATATTGTTAAAAAAGGATGTTTCCCATTTCAATGGGATTTGCCTACCTAGTGCCATTCTCAAATAACCATTATTACATTTGAGAGAACAAAATATGATATTTCAGTTGAAATTCCAATTTTATACAGAGATATGATAGTTGGTATGACATTTTTTTTCTCAAGTTGTTTGTGATCCTCCAAGCTTGACCTGTGGCTTGAGGAACCGCGACCCAGAAGCATCCAAGCCGTCAAAGTCACCCTAGAATCGCACTTGGCTTGGGTCACACCAACCCTTAGCTGACTAGATTTTTAAATATGTCATCTCCCCCTAGCACAGGGCACAACCACCCCTCGCAAGGTTTGTCATGGAGCACCTTGTTGATGAGGCCCATCCTCAACAGGTTGTGCTAATGAGACTTGACTAGTTGGTATGACATTTCAATATTACATGGATATGATGTTTTCATGTCAAGATGACAAAACATCACTTCCATACAATTGTCAAAAACCTATGTTTTGTTTTGATTGTTACGTTTTGTTTTCATTGTTTCAACATTTTATATGCCAAATTCAGAAAATAAACTATCATTTTATATGCCAAATTCAGAAAATAAACTATCATTTGAAAATTTGACAGGTTGGCTTTAACATTATTTTTGTTTCCACATTTTATATCTAAAATTCAGAAAATAAGCTATTATTTTAAAAGATGACAAGTTTCGGCATTTACTACCCCAAATTCAGAAAATAAGCTATCATTTTAAAAACATGGCAGATTGGCTTTAACATTATCACTATCATTTTAAAATATGACATGTTTCAGCATTTTATACCCCAAATTCAGAAAATAATCTATTATTTTAAAAAATTGACATGTTAACTTTAACATTATCTGTATTAGAGCTTATGGTTTGGATTAAAGTTGAGGTTATCGTTAAGCATTTATGATTAATGATAGGATAAAGATTAAAACTTAAAGTTATGGATTTGATGTACAAAAACTAAAGGTTGCAGGTTAGGGGTTGAGCTTCAAGAAACAAGGTTTATTGTTGGTGAATATGTTTCAAAGGGTAACTGGTAAGAGTTTGGTTGGGGGTTTAAGGATTATAGGGTCTAAGGATCAAGCTTAAGGGTTTAAGTATTAAGATTGTGAGTTTAGGTTTTAAACTCATTAATTGAGACTTAAGGGTTAAGGATTTAAGAGTTGAAGGTATGGATTAAGACTTGGGGCCTAAGAAAATTATAAGTTGAAGGCTAAAGTTCAAAGTTGTGGGGGAAGGTTAATAATGTTTGTTTATTTTTTCAAAATAAGCGTGATAATATCCATTATCTTCCCTAGAACATTAATATGAAAGGTGGTTTAACCCCCAACTACAATAGCAATCGATAACCCAATGAAACTCAATGAGACATTAACATTAGATGGAATAGATATCAAGACAAACTCCACATGGAAACAATTCATTAGAACTAACTAAGCTAACTAATTGGGCTTTAAGGTTAATAATTTTGTAGTTAAGGGATTATGGTTAATAATTAAGGGTTAAGATTCATTCATTTTATTACTCCTTGCAATCAATATTGTTTCCCTCGAAGTCTTTTTAAGACCGAATTACAGCTTCTCCATATTAACCATCATCGATTCTTTACTTTTCCCCAAATGAAAAAACTCTAGACCAATTGTCCACATTGTGCGACTTTCTCCAATATTTCTCTTTGACATACAATTCTTCATTTTCTCGCCCCTCTTAACCCCTTTTGATTAGAAATCTTATGGTTCACTAAAGCACGTAATCTTTTACTTCCACAACACATTCAAAACACAATGGTAGGCCCATAGGTATGCACTTAAAGATTCACACATTATCATAATCCACCACATGGTCAAACCTCATATCTAACCCAAATAACACAAATATAGTCCACTTCATATACTCATGAAGAACATGGATTTCAATATTTTTTCTTAAATTCAAACTAATATCTTCTATTTTGGGAGACAACATTGGTGTGAAAGCAATGTATGACTCATATTAAAGAGTTATAATTGTTTTCAGAAATACTCAAACTAAAATATTATGCATTCTCTTCTTCTCAGCACAATTCATGTATATATTGATATTGAGTGTTGGTTAAAAGATATTCTCATATCCTTTTTTTCCAATTGCCAGGCAATCCATTGGCATATTTTACGTGTCCATGTTTAGAAGCTTTTG
This sequence comes from Pinus taeda, assembly GCA_000404065.3. Lineage (NCBI taxonomy): Eukaryota > Viridiplantae > Streptophyta > Pinopsida > Pinales > Pinaceae > Pinus > Pinus taeda. The sequence goes on from APFE031238351.1 coordinate 43,452, forward strand.
GATTCTTTTGTTGTTGGAGAATGTATGGGGATAAATTTAATTCTAAGGTACATTGTTCGTTGACTCATTGCCTTGCAAAGCAAACAATTGATTTTTAAAGTTTTCTTGTTTGCGGAAGGTGCATCGAATATTCAAAAAGAGTTTCATTGTAAAGATGACAAGGGTCCACCTGGTTTGCAAAAAGGGCTATCTGTGGTTGACAGTGAACCATGTCATGTCAATCGATAAGCTCCACCTCAATTGCATCTTCTTCACTGCAAAACTTATTTGTTGAAAGTATATGATACAATTACGTTACACGGAAATTAGCTCTGTCTATATTGTACTCAATTTTAGAAGACAAATAATTGAGAAACTAGCATACCCTCTAAGCAAGGGAAGGAACACCAAAGAGGAAAATGTTAAATTTTGATTATATGTAAATGTATTGAATGAAAAATTAATAATTCACTTAAAACAAGTGTTACAAGGAAGGAAAAGGTATGTCACCAACAATAGGATGATTTATAGGTTCTCATGGAATAATCAAATGCCATTAAAACATTTATTGCTCACATGCACATATATGTGTGTATATGTATGTGTAACACACATAGTCCTTGTATGAGTGATTTTATTTTCCATAGTCTTGTCATAGTGCTGACCAACAATAAAGTAGGTGTAAGAAAATACATTCATCACTTTACTTGTATATATTATTTTATTTATCTGACAATGCTATATAATGGAATTATTGACCCTTCATGTGGAGGTGCAAGTGTGAACGTTGTGAAGCTTCCCTTGAAATTATGTCACCCATGAAAATGTCATGATACATGGTGATGATCTATTTCCTTGTACACCAATAGTCATTGGAATATTATCTTTATATGTCACCATTTTATTGTTCTTGAGAGCTCCATTAGAAACTATTCATGTGGAGGTGCAAGTGTGAACATTATGAAGCTTCCCATGAAATTGTATGTCACCCATGAAAAATGCCATGATACATATTGATGATCTATTTCCTTGTACACCAATAGTCATTGGAATATTCTCTTTATATGACACCTTTTTATTGTTCTTAAGAGCTCCATTAGAAACTATTCGACTTTCCTTTCCCCGATTTTGGGGGTATGTAAGTTGAGCGGAGAGACTCATTCTACAACCCAACAATGTGATGTGTAACTCTGCTTGTCCGTTATCAAAGTTGAATGTCGGCCAATTAAAAAATCTAAAAATAATAAAATAATAAATAATTATACAAAATCTAAAAATAATAAAATAATAAATAACTATACAAAGCATTTAAATAATGTCGACTCATAAAAAAAAATTCACGTGAAAGGAATTGGATCCCTCTTGGCTCATTTTAGATCCCTATTTAAGATGGATCTTTATATATAAGTTTGAGTTAGTAATTTAATGAGTTTACAGACGTTGGTTTACAAGCACATAGTATTGCATAAGCCATGGTATTTGTTAAAATGAAACCTATTTAAAAATTTGAGAAAATCCATTATAAAATACCTAATTTAAATCCATATTTATTTTACAATTATACTTCTTACTACAAATAAATAAATTAAAATAAAATTATGAAAACTCTATTCGATAATAAACATACCTACCCACCTAATTATATTTTTAAAAATAAAAATAAAATATTTATTAATACTTCCTTTCGTAATTACCATAAATTACCCTCGTATCCGAAAACAACGCTTTCCAACATGCATAAAGAAAATTGAAAACCCCCTACAATAACACCAAGTCAATTCAATGCACCATTATCTTTAGCCAGGGAAGGAGAAAAAAATTGGACATTCCATGAAAAACCACTAGTGGCACCAAGTCAAGTCAATGCACCATTATCTTTAAACAAACCTAAAAAAGTGTGGAATTTATCTTCACCGTCAAAATTGATGAGCTAAAAGCTGTGACAGCAGAGGCCCGTCTTTCACCCGCTGTTTCGCAACAGCATCAACGGTCCTTAGAGTAGCTGACAAGATTCTAGAATATAATTGTTTAAAAAATATAATTTTAGATTATTAAATATAAATAATAAACCATGAAAATATTATAACAAAATAATTTTATTCAAAAAATTTAATAATTAAAACTTAGGGCTCCATACACATAACAACTTCAAATTTTTCTCTAAGATTATTATCTTGTCATGAATCTTGACAAAGAAGCTTGCAATTTTGATAAGTCTCGCTTCCTCAAACAATTGTTCAAACAAAATATTTTCAAACTGATTACGGATATCCTCATAAGTGAGACAATCCAAGATGTAGTGCCATTATGTTTGAACCTCTCATTTCCTACAAAAAGATGTTGATTCTTTCTTAACACTCTTCCTTTGGAGTTGTCCATCTACTAGTTTCACATTGAGATGATGAGACCCATTCCTCAACTGTGTTATTAATGAATGAATGATTGGTTTTTAATGACATCCACGAAACCCCACGGTCTAAGGGACCACCAACTAACAACCTAAACCATATTCAGATTCTTTTCCATGCTAATTCTGTTGTTGTGAATATGGAGTAAGAAATTCACTATTTTGTAAATTCTTTCCTCCTCAAAAATTTCACTGAGACTGTTCACTTTTAGACTGTTATCAAAATGACGATGAATACCTTCATACGCTGCACATTCTTTGATAAAATTCCATTCTATTTCTACCACCCCTGTGTTGCAAAAAATGCAAGTTCATTCTTCCCACTCTTCTTTAGGGGTCTCTCATTTACCAGTTTCACATCTTAGATGATGGGAACTATTCCTCAGTTGCATAATTAATGTTTTAGCTTTTCCCTTGATTGTGGAACTCAAATACTCTTTATCATCTTACTTCCATGCGGGGTTAAATTCTTTGACATAATATGTTTTTTTTCTACATACTTGTTTTTTCCACATGGCAGTGCTGAGTTTTTCTAACACCCACATTTTTATCTCCTCCTTAGTGTGAGCAAACTCATGTAGATTTATGTCCCATTTTCCCAACCACTTTTTATTTTTCTTCATCCATGTCCTTTTTCGTCAACTTAGCTCTTCTTTGACAACCAACTTGGGCCATTGGTGCTTATCCATATTTTCAACCTTTTTTAGGTAACTTAGCAAATGAATGAACGTTGAAGCCCTAATTGGAAACATACCAACCTAAGCTAAAAGTATATCATATGGAACTATTGATTTGAATTTGAGGCTACTTTTGATTAGAAATTTTTGGATTCTTTCTATTTGTTGCCATTTGTGGCTTGACATTTCACTCCCCCATATCTCACAATCTTAGAGGATCACTGGCACCACTAATAAACCAGAGGGTTTTCTTAGTATTCCAATCCCATAATTCTGCTTGTCTACACCCATTCTGAAGAAGGTAGTAATCTTTGCACCCTCCTTGGATTCTCTTTGATCCATGTCTCCCAGCTGAAGTGGAACTCAATTCCTAGATATTTGTACTCATCTACAACCTCCAAGGGGTTTCCCTCAAAGAGAAAAGTAACAGGTTGTTTCTTTCTTTCCGAGAGAAAATCATGACTTTAGTTTTGCTAGTATTTACCTGCATTCGCACATCTTGACAAAAGAGTTCTAGAACTTTCAAGTGTTTTCTCAAACCTAGGGTAGATTTAGCAATAAAGATAAGATCATCTGCATATAAAATAATTTCACGATATATCTTGCTAATTGGATGCCTTGTCCTTAATTATTAGTTATCCACTCTTCAAGCGTATCAATATATAAACTAAACAATTTGAAGGAAGGAAGACATCCTATTTGAATCCTATGTAATTGCCAAAACATTCAACCATTAAAAGGTCGTCGAGAAAGTGAAAGAGTATGGTGAGGAAGATACATTGAAATAAACCTTTAACCAAATAGTGTACCACTGTCACATTGAAAAGTGCCCACTCTCGAACAAATAAATAATAATTTCTTTTATAAATAGAGATTCGTTTTCGATTGTGCCAATATGTAAGATCAGGATGGGCAGCGAGGAAAATTGTCAAGCTCGTCATTGTTGAACTTGTGAACTCAATGTGAAATTTCATGGTGATTGTCAGCGTATCTATGTACTCTTAAAGTGGAAACACATGAGGTTGTGTGGCATCTTAGCATTTTTCAACGTCTAATTAGTGCAAAGTGCTCAAGAAGCCATGTTACATGACATGATAATAGTTCTAAACATGTACGCGTGGCATCATAATTCAATTCATAAGATAGTGGGACTTCATAATTTATCTTTTGATTGAACCACAACATGGTGCAGATATCATATGGACAAGCTTTAATTAAAGCCAAAGCCACCTGCAAGCTTATTTTTTCTATTACCCAACACTCTTTCTAGTGCTTCAAACTTCCCTTAGTTTCCATTGATTGATCTGCCTCGTCACTTGCTCGCTTGCCATTTGTTGTTATTATTACTGCCTATTTAGCAATAAGAATAAGGTCATACACATACAAAAGAAACCTTACAATAAACTCGCCCAAATGGACATTACCACCCCCTTGTGATTTTAACCACTCTTCACGTTTTTCAACATATAAGCCAAAAAGGGTAGGAGACAATGGGAAACCTTACTTGACCCTGATATCACTTCTAAAACTTTTATAGATTCTTGCTGAAGTTCTAATTTTGACTTTCACCTCTTTATAAAACCTATGCACAACTGCTCTAAAATTCCTAGGAACCCCAAGTTCCTCTATTCCATGTCAAATCTTATCCCTAGGGACTGTGTCAAAGGCTTTTTTGAACTCAAGAAAGCAACAAAAGGCTTCTTCCTTTTTCTCCCAAACTTTTTCAACGATGTGCCTTAAAGTTATACCATGATCAAACATGGAATGTTTAGGTCTAAGAACTTCTTGCCCTTTAGCATGTTTATCTCTTTCTTCCTCCCACATGTTGATTTTATTTTCTAGCATGCTTCCAAATAACTTTGGAAAGAAGGGGTTTATCTTATTGTCCATTGAAGTCACAATTTCGCCCATAAAGTGATTTTTTTCCAAAATCTAGCATTTTGTTTTTCAAAAAATCTTACCATAGGAGTGTTTGGAGTGATGTTTTATGGTGGAAATGGATTTTGCACCATCAAAAACCCCCAAGTCACCCAAAATCCTGAAGCTTGACAATTATAACCCAAATTTCCCAAAATTGTGGCCTCATTGGACTACTTTGTTTTCTAATGACGTTCACAAAACCTCGCGGTTTAAAAGACACCCAATAACAATTTAATCTACATTTGGAATGTAGTAGACATTTTCTATATATTTTCAATGACATATACACCAAACTTTGAAAAAATATATATGGTGTACCTATATTTAAAACCACAAGCTTGCCTCCAATCTCTACTGAACAATATATTCATAAATCAAAAATTTATTTTCACAAAAATACATGTTAACTACCTCACACTACCTCACATGCATAGACAACATGCCCATAGACTTGTTTATGAGAAAATAAATATGAGTAATAAAAATAATGTAATTAAGAAAACCTTAACAAAATGTCACGTGGTGTGACCATACTCATTTCATCTCCAACCAAAAGCATTCATATGATGTTGATAAGACAATGGTAACTCACATCATTAAAAATATATAGAGAAAACAGTCGTGAACTCCATGCCAAAGTTCATTTGTGGCTTCTAAGATACAACTATATAATCTTTTTGAACATAAAGAGATCTCTCTTCATAGAGAGAGGACCACCACATTTTTTTTTATCAGTAAAGATCGGTTGAAATACTAACAATTTGTTTGTTATAACCTGGGTTGGAATCTTTTTGAAATAACATACAACAATGTTATTCGAGGGGTGTTTTCACGTTAATGGAATTATAGTTGGAGGCATAACTAGTATGAAGTTTTCTCATGACGTTAGTTTTCTGGTGAAAGCAATAATTTTTGATGATATATATGGATTCAACACCATCAAAAACCTTTGTGGCACCCAAAATCTCAAATGTTGACAACGGTAACTTAGATTTACAAAAATCCGTAACAAATTTTATCAAAATATTATCAAAATTTTTAAAATTTTCAAGCCAAAAAACAGTATAGTTAGACTATAGCAAAGTAGCACGGTATGATTACAAAATAAATATAAGTAAAAAAAATAAAAAATCATAATTAAGAAAACCCTAACATGTCTCCAACCAAAGATACAACCAAAAGCATTGATATGATGTTGATAAAACAAGGGAAACTTCCCTCTATGTAGAGAAAACAATATTTGAAAAACCGTGTACCCCAATTATTTCAGATCGGTTGAAATAATGATATGTTTAACATGGGTTGAAAGCTATTTGAAATAACATAAAGCGATGTCGGTGGGTAGAAAAACATGCGTGCGGGGCCCTTTGGCATCTTTAACATTTAAAGGTGAGGATCCAAGAAACGACCTCAAAGCATGTGGGACAATTTCATGGCGTTTGTTGAAAGCTCTTCCGTACAGCTTAAAACATGGTCGGTGCAGAGAAATAAGAAGTGCGGAAATGTGAGGATTTGACACATGTTTTAATTGTAAATATTATGTTATAATAATTTTATTTTATTTTATTTATTAAATATTTTATTGTTTTTATTATATAGATAATATGGAAAAATAATCAATTTACATTCATGGGTAGTAGTCAGAAATAATTTACTGTTAGTTTGACAATGAGTTATGATAGATTTTTTCACTATGTAAAAAATATGGAAAAATAATAAATCAATTATTCACTTAAATTTTTAAGTGATTTTTACCTCTAACCTATGTAGAGTGCTCAATCACTTGCACCACATCACATAATAACAAAGCTAAATGAGAGCTAAATGAGTGCACTGGGTAAATTGAATGATAATAAAAATTGGTTAATTGTGTTTAAACATTGATTAGTACGTTTGACAACATAATCATGTTATGTTAAAGGTTAATTGTATTTTAAAATAAAAATAATATTAATTAGTAACATTAATCACCTCATCAAACAACATTGTATTGATTATTTATGTTTAGAAAGAGCTATTAACACTGTAGCATGAAATGCATTTCTATTCGTACCCATGTTGCATCAAAGCAGTATTGTAGCTATTGTCATGCAGAAAGGAACATATGTTCTTCTACTGACTGGAACTACTACTTTCTTATCTACTACACTTATCTTTTCCCTGCACCCCTTGACCTGATTGGATGTATGGATGGATGGTTCTAACGCTTACAAAGACAGAGTAGGGACCAAGGTACCAAATAAGGAAGGAACAAGGTTGGGACTCAATGGCCAAACCTACGCAATAGAATTGGTCTAATCCCATCTATCCAAGCTAGTTGTTCTCATCACTGGTATGAATAACTTGTGTGGGCTTCTTGCCCTATCCTTCCTATAGTGGGCGTTATCAAAAATAAATATTAATCAACCTGCTATAGTGAATCTCGCAAAATGTAGTAAGGTGGGTTGATATAAGTGAGACTATAAGTATTGTCTATAAGTGATATTTTTTTGAAAAGTTTTATGGTTTATTTTCTATCTTATTTGTCTAGAATTCGACAGAGATTCATTGAAAGCACAAATTTGATGGGTGAACTATTCACAATCAAAGTGCCCCAGGGTTTTTGAAAAAAACCAATTTAAACAATACAAATCAAGATTTCACCACACCCATGGGGCATAGAATAGACAATGATGGGATGTACTCTTAAGTCACTATGTGATGTGAAGGTCATTGGTTCAAAACTTTGTGGGCAAAAATCCAGTCATGTTAACGGTTGACATGGTCCAGAGCAAGTGTGATATCCATGTGATTTTGACGATTTAGATGCCCCAATTTCTCAAGCCACAATTCAAACCTCATATACTTTTTTATGAACTCAAAGCACTTAACAAAAAAATTCACCACAATATTTTTAGCTTGATTCTGACAAAAAATCCTTAAAAAAACTAAAAAAAAAATCACATATAAACACTTTATCAACCTTATCTTTATTTAAATCAGTTTCCATAAAATTATAATATTAACATCAAATTCCATTTTTGTATTTCATCATTTTTATTATTTGATTTTTGATTTGTTAATAATATTTTATATTATGTAATATTTTAATTAGTTTCTATATCTCTCTTTTATATGTAGATATATAATTATTTTTAATTAATACAATAATTATTTAAAATATATTTTTAATTATTAAATATAAATAATAAACCATGAAATATATAACAAACAGTTTATTCAAAACTTTAATAATTAAAACTTTAATAAATATATAATAATAACAATATAAATGATAGTAAAAATATAAAAATGATATAAGATTAATTCATCTCATAATGTTAATATATTATATAATATATAAATTTAAAATTTAAAATTTAGATTTCAAAGAAAATTAAGATACTTAATATATTGTCAAATATTGATGTAGACTTCATATAGGGGTAAAGTTTTCCATTTAAGTGGACATACCTAAGATTTATAATAAGTGAGATTCATAAGCATTTTTAATTAGAGTTGCAATAAGTGAGATTTATAAGCATTTTTAATTGAATAGTTTATCGTTGAGATTTGACTTTTTACATAGAAAAAAAATATATATATTTAGTAAAAATTTTCCCATAAAAATTAATAATAATTTTATTTTAATAAAGTATGTATTATTGATAAAAATGCCCATAAAAATTTTTAGTTATAAAGATATGTATTATATGATAAAAAATGATCATTAAAATTATGAAGAGTTATTATATTATTTTTATTTTGAAATATTTAGATTGTGTACAATTCACAGAATATATATTTCAGAATATTTGGATTATTATATTTCACAAAAAAATTAACTAAAAATATATTAAAATACTTTCAAAATATAAAATAATATATTTTTTGTAAAATTGTTTAAATATATTATTAAAAATCTCTATATAATTATATAAACTATGTTATTTTTATTTACATTATTTTTTAATTAAAAATTTGACCAAAAATATACCCAACAACTTTCAAAATATAAAATAGATAAACTACATCTTTAATCTATATTTTTGTAAAATCAATTGAAATAATCTATTTATAAAAGCTCTAGATAATAATATAAATTATGGAGTATGCTCTAAAATTGCTTTTGCTTGGCTAAGAGCTTGTCTTCCTCGGACTTAAGGAAACAGGTTAACGATCCAAGACCCAGAGGCATTTGGCAGGAGTGAAAGCCTACCCCCTTAGGGACCACCAATGGGTTATTCTAGGTGGTGTGGTTTTCCTTGAATAACGGTGATGAGACAACCTGCATTCTCGGATAACAGCCAGATATGGCTGTCCTCACTCCTAGTTTGACAACTGAGTTATGATAAGTTTTCCATATATATATATATATATATAATGTTACCTTTATTTAAATTTATATTGAATTTGTTATAGTCTTTTTTGAGATTTTTTTAAAATGATACCGTTCTGCTTCATTTAGGTGTAAGAAGTTTATTCATTATGGAATTCATGTTATATGTTTTAGAGATTTTTAAGCTATATTTTTTGGTTGAATTTTTCTAGAATCCTTTAGGGATTTGTTAGAATTACAAGTTTAAGTTGTGAACTCTCCACAATTCAAGTGCTCCACAGATTTTCCAAAGTGTTGAATTCATATTTAAAGTGAAAAACTCATTTTAAATAACAAAGGATCAAAATTTGACCCAAAAATACTTTGTTAGATTTCAATCAAAAACTCCAAAATATATAATAATTATACAATACAAAAATAAATTAATAAAAAATCTAACTCATTAAAAATTCCAGTCATTTACTTTATAAAGCTATGGTAATGAGAACATGTCATATGTTCCAAAATCTCTATATTAGCAATTGTACCGAGAGGTGCAAAGGAATGCCACAGAAGTCTCTCAAAATAGTACAAAAGGCCTATTTTTACAAAAACAAATGAAACCCATTGAACTTTGTATTCATGTTCCTTTATAAATCTTTGAGTTTCTTTAGCCTCTCATGATTTTGTGCCTCAAAATTTCCCATATCCACCAACAATCCAAAGTACCAACAATTTTTTAAAGCAAAATATTAAACTAAATCCAAATAAAACTCTGAATAAAATCTAAGAATAAAAATTAAAAACTAATATTAAATTTAAATTAAATTAAATTAAAGTAAATAACTAAAAGTAATCTTAAATAAAAAAATAAATTTTAAAACAACTCAAACTATAACGTAAGTAGATAAAATTCAAATTTACTTGCTAATATCATCATTCAAACAAAGATTAAAACCATTATATAATAAAATCTGAAATTTAAGTTAAACTAAATTAGTTTTTAATTTTAACTAAAGAAAATGAATAATATAACTAAAATAATGTAATTTAAAAAAAGTAAACTAACAAAACCAGTAACTAACAAAAACTAAAATGACTACTATAGACCGAAAACTAAAATAGCTATTAAAAGAGTCATGAGATAAAATTAAAGAAAACTATAAAGTTCATATGGTCCAAAGAGCCCATCACTAATTTCACATTATCCTTAGAGATATGTTGAATTTTAAGTTTTTCCAATAACCCTTACACATCGTCTATAGTAACCATGCGCCCATCACTGGTTTCATATTATCATCAGAGATATGTTGAATTTTAAGTTTTTCCAATAACCCTTATACATCGTGTGTAGTAACCATGCCATTGCCATTGATGTCCAAGGTATTGAAAATTCCAGAGAGGTCCCATGTTTGAACTAAGGCCATGTATCTTTTATTTACAAAATCATGCAATTGCAATCGATGTCCAAGGTATTGAAAATTCCAGAGAGGTCCCATGTTTGAACTAAGGCCATGTATCTTTTATTTACAAAATCACTGCTTGTTTCATTCATCATACCTTCGGACAACTGGTATTGTCCAAAATCACTTACAATATATTGGTCTTTTAGATTGCAAAGTTAAGGAAACTTATTTTTCATTATCCTAAAAACCCGAACATGAACATAAAAAATGTAGAAGAATTGGAAAAAGAAACTTACTTGGGTTAGTAGTGGTTATGGTAGTCACAACGTTAAAGTCATAAGATCCAGAATAATCCCAATCATCTATAAACTCCATCATATAATTGCTTCTATAGATGCACTCTTTGGACACAAATACACTTTTTTCACCATAGGGGTGTCCATCTAGAATTTTCATCATTTTAGTTTCCTAGATGCACTTGTTTGACACAAATATGCTTCTTTTGCCACTGGGGTCAAATTCTTATGAGATGCTCTCTCAGAGTCGCAAGTGTCTTTCCGATGAGAGTCTCTTATTACTTTTCCAAACTTTCAAACTTTTCATAATTCAACTATCATAATCCAAAACTTATCACAATTATTTTTTCATAATTTCATAATTCAATTGTCATCCAAAACTTATCATATTTTAATTGTTATCATAGCTAGAATCTCCAAACTTTATACCATAATAATCCAAAACTTATCATAATTTAATTATTAGCACAACTAGAGTCTCCAATCTTTATATCATAATTTAATTGTTAGTACAACTAGAGCCTCCAAATTTTTTAATAATTCAATTAGCACAACTAGAATTTCCAAATTCAATTGTCAAATTAACATTGAAAATAGAGGTGGATATAGAAATAACCATAACTAAGTGTGGCTTGGGAGAGGAAAAACTATAGCCATAACTAAGTGCAGCTTAGGCAAAGGCAAAATTATCTTCTAAATAATTCCTTATGTATCAATACCTTCAATCACTATTTTAAATTTCCAAACACGTTTCCAAATTCCTCGGCGGTGAACAAAAATGGCTATATATGACATTTGAAAATTGCAAATCTTTCCTAGATCAAATCAAACTTAAAAATTGCAATTTTTTTTTTTAAATAGATATACTGAACTGCACATAAACTATCAACTGTATTTCTTCCCTCCCAAAATCATAATAACATGGTATTCTTGTCTTAAAATTACAGAAATGGGATTCTTGTTTGAAAATTATAGAATTCCTTGAATTGCGATCAAACTTATTTTCTTCCCAGGAAAAGAATTGCAAATCTTTTCATTAAAATAAACATACAGAAGTACACATTGAACATTCAATTGTATCTCTTCCCTCATAAAATCAAGCGTATTTAATAAAGATCAACTAGTTTTCCTGAGAGAAATGTAGTTATCAAATCGTCATACCATAAATAATATTTTGAATAAATTTAATAGTCTAAGATTTTTAATTTGTAAATGTATTAAGATTTTTAATTTGTAAATGTATTTTTAATATTGATATATCCTATTTATAATAATTTATACAAAATTCTCATTTAAAATATATTAAAGCTATACATTTTTTTAAATAATTAGAAAAAAATCACTACCAAGCATAATTTAAAGAAATTTCAATGAAATCATACACTTACAACTTTGAAAATTCCTATTACGAAAACAAATTCACTTTCATAATAATATTATAGTAAGAAGGGATTTTAATGATTGCCACAGGACTAAGTGGTCTAAGAGACCTAGGACTCCATACACATCACAACTTCAATTTTTTCTCTAAGCCTACTATCTTGTCATGAATCTTGACCAAGAAGCTTGTAGTTTTGATAAAGTCTTTCTTCCTCAAACAACTTGTTCAAACAATCTACCTTTAGAATAATTTCAAATTGATTACAAATATCCTCAAAAGTGGGTCAATCCATGATGTAGTGCCATTCTGTTTCAACCACTCCTTTCCTACAAAAGATGATGATTCTTTCTTTCCACTCTTCCTCTGGAGTTGTCAATCTACTAGTTTCACATTGAGATGATGAGACCTAATCCTCAACTATGCTATTAATGAATGAATGAATGAATGGTTTTTTTATGATGTCCACGAAACCCCATGGTCTAAGGGACCACCAACTAACAACTTAAACCATATTTAGATTCTTTTCCATGTTAATTCTGTCATTGTGAATATGGAGTAAGAAATTCACTATTTTGTGAAGTCTTTCCTCCTCAAAAATTTCACTAAGATTGTTCACCTTTAGACTATTATCAAACTGACGATGAATACCTTCATACGTTGCACATTCTTTGATAAAATTCCATTCTATTTCTACCACCACTGTGTTGCAAAAAATGCAAGTTCATTCTTCCCACTCATTTTTAGGGGTCACCCATCTACCAGTTTCACACCTTAGATGATGGGAACTAGTCCTCAACCACAATTAATATTTTAGCTTTTCCCTTGATTGTGGAACTCAAATATGATTTATCATCATGCTTCCACGCAGGGTTAAATTATTTGACATAAAATTCTTTTTTTTGCCTACTTGTTTTGTCCACATGGCAGTCCTGAATTTTTCTAACACCCAATTTTTTATCTCCTCCTTAGCGTGAGGATAGTCATGTAGATTTATGTCCCATTTTCCCAACCACTTTTTATTTTTATTCATCCATGTCTTTTTCTGTTGACTTAGCTCTTCTTTGACAACCAACTTGGGTCATCAATACTTATCCATATTTTCAACCTTTTTTAGGTAACTTAGCAAATGAATGATCTCTAAAGCCCCAATTGGAAACATACCAACCTTAGCTAAAAGTATATCATATGGAACCGTTGATTTGACTTTGAGGATACTTTTATTAGATTCTTTTGGATTCTTTCTATTTGCTGCCATTTGTGGCTTGACATGTCATTCACCCATATCTCACAACCTTAGAGGATAACTGGCACAACTAATAAACCAAAGGGTTTTCTTAGTCTTCTGATCCCATAATTGTGATTGTCTACACTTGTTCTAAAGAAGGTAGGAATCTTTCCACCCTCTTTGGATTCTCTTTGATCTACATGTCTCCCAGTTGAGCCTGTAGTGGAACTCAATTCCTAGATATTTGTACTCATCTACAACCTCCAAGGGGTTGCCCTCAAAGAGAAAAGTAACATGTTGTTTATTTCTTTTCTAGAAAAAATCATGAATTTAGTTTTGCTGGTATTTTACTTGCATTCCCACATCTTGACAAAAGAGTTCTAGAGCTTTCAAGTGTTTTCTCAAACCTAAGGAGGATTTAGCAATAAATATAAGGTCATCTGCATATAAAAACAATTTCACCGTATATCCTCCTAATTGGATGTTTTCTCCTTCGATATTTCTTATCTACTCTTCAAGCTTATCAATATCTAAACCAAACAATGTGATGGAAAGAGGACATCCATATTTGAATGCTATGTAACTGCTAAAGCATTTAACCATTAAGAAGTTGTCGAAAAAGAGAAAGATTATGGCGAGGAAGATGCATTGAAAAACCTTTAACCAAATGGTGTACCACTATCATGTTGAAAAGTACCCACTATCCTACAAATAAATAATAATTTATTTTACAAATGGAGATTTGATGTCGATTGTGCCAGTATGTAAGATCAAGATGGGTAGTCAGAAAAATTGTATAGCTCGTTGTTGGCATCTTGACAGTGGAACACGTTAACCCAATGTGAAGTTTCATGGTGATTTCCAGCATATCTATGCACTCTTAAAGTGGAAACACATGAGGCCGTGTGGCATCGTAGCATTGTTCAACTTCTAATCAGTGTAGAGTGCTCAACAAGCCATGTTACATGACATGAAAACAATTCTAAACATGTATATGTGTCATCATAATTCAATTCAAAAGATTGTGGGACTTTGTAATTTGTCTTTTGACTGAACCACAACATGGTGCAAATATCATACAGACAACCTTTAATTAAAGCCAAAAGCCACCTGCAACCTTATTGTTTCTATTACCCAAAGATCTTTCTCATGCTTCAAACTACCCTTTGTTTCCATTGATCGATCTGCCTGGTGACTCACTTGCTCGCCATTTTCTGTTATTATTACTTCCTATTTGTTCGTCCAAATCCCAATGGCGTGGTTTCCATCAGATGATGCATCTTCCTCTTCAACGACGATTTTTTATGGTCCCTACATCATTTTTATAAATCAGAAGGGACCTGATGTCAAAAACACCTCTTCTAGACATCTCTATCATAGAATTAAATCCAGGGAATTGCAAGTATTTCTTGATAAGCTAGAGCTGCAGGCTGGACACAACATTTATGATAAAATAAAAGGTGTTATTGAAGTCGCCTTTGTGCATATTACGATTTTCTCTAAACACTGTGCAAAATCGAAGCGGTGCTTGGAGGAGCTCGTCCTCATGCTCAACTTGAGGGGTACAATTCTTCCTATTTTTTACAACGTTAAGCATGTTGACCTTTGGTGGTGAAACAAATGAAAGTATGCTGAAGCGCTACAGAAGCACGAAGAACAAACGAAAATGCCTTGAAGCCCTGAAGAAGCACAAAGAGGATCAACGAAATGACTGGAAAACAATTCAGGGATGGAAAAATTCTCTTTCCATGGTTCAAATATAAGAAGCTTCGAGCTAGAGGCATGCAATGGGTAAGCATCTTCCACTATCCCAATTTGTGCTAGTTTTTAATTTCAAATTTATGTTATTTATTTTAATTTGGGGAATTGGTACATGAGAAACTTTGATAGGTTGGTTCTCATTAGTTCTTTCACTTTTCTCTGATTATGAATATAAGGGATGAGGTGGAGTTGGTGGATAAGGTTGTGCAAAGGGTTTTAAAAGTGGTTCCAAAACCACAGTTGTTTGTGGCCAAGCATAAAATTGGTTTTAAGGAAAAACTTGAAGACTATGAGAGGAGAGTCCTATCTTAGCTAGATGGGCAGAATTGAATGGAGGCCAAGGTTGTGGGCGTTGTAGGTTTGGGTGGAATTTGGAAATTGACACTAGCCAAAGAAATTTTTAATAGTAAGAGATCAAATTTCAATTTCTCCTCATTTCCCAGAGAAAATGCATGTACAAAGTCTTTGACTCAGTTACAAAGGGAGCCCATTCATGAACTAAAAGGTATAGATTTCCAAATTAAGAGTTGGGAACAAGGTATTGGGATACTTGAAAAGAATCTCAAATATTCTCACACTCTCATAATATTAAATGATGTAGATCATTTTCATCAATTGAATTCTTTTTTGCCAATTAAGCATGTCCTTCTACCCTCGATCTTGATTTTGATTACTTCTTGTGACAATCATGTACTTAGAAGTGAAAGAATCACAGAATTGTCAATTTATCAGGTGAAAGGCCTTGATAGACCACAATCTTTAAAGTGTTTCTACTCACATGCCTTCTTTAAGCCACATCCACCAACAATTTTGAAGATCTAGTAGATGGTTTTTAAATGCCTTCGACGGATTGCCTTTGTCATTGAAAGTGTTTGGGGATCTACTTTGTCAAGAATATGATAGATCCTATTGGGAAGAGAAATTGAATGGACTTCAAACACTACCTCTTGAAATACATGTGATACTTAAAATAAGTTATGATTCACTGAGTGCAGAGGATCAACATATATTTTTAGATATTGCTTGTTTTTCCTTAGGAGAAGATAAGGATAAGTGGATTATAATATGGGGTTGGTCAGGGTGGAAATGTTTCAGGGGGATTTGAAATTTGGAGAATAAATTTCTAGTTGAAGTGGATGAGAAAAATATGATAAGAATGCATGATCACCTGAGAGACTTGGGAAGAAGTATTTCTCACGATCCATCATTGTCACGTCGTCTTGGGCATGTGACGCAAAAAGACGTATATGATCTGTTAGAACAATCATTATCATCTATAAGTGCTTTAATCAAAAGAATTTTTATTTAAAAAATCTGTGGCATGCTGTCCTATAATCCATTTTTGTTTTTTATGTAAAAAACATGTAATAGAAGTGTGCATAATGATAATGTCTCATTGGTTGTTCATGGGAAGGGGAAAAAATCATTGGGAGGAGGAAAATTTTAGTGATAAGGTGTTTGGAATCAGTAAATTACAACTTCTTGAAGCTTATGGCAATTTTGTTGAATGCATATTGATTAAAGTGTGGTCACCAAATCTCATATGGCTCCACTGGAATGAGTGTCCCTGCTCTTCCTTTCCCTCCTGTATCCCAATGCGCGATTTAATATTTTTAAAGTGCCAGGGCGTAGATTGGAAAGATTGTGGCAACGTAAATCTCAGGTAGGAAGATGTATGCATCGGTTGGATGCAGATGAACTTACTTTCTATAGAGAGTCTTTTTAAGCTTGCATACGAGTTTTGCATCATTTCCAAGAATGAATCCTTCTGGCTGTTCAATATAAACTTCTTCTTGTGAATCTCCATTATGGAAGGTTGATTTTACATCCATTGATATACTTTGAATTTTCAAAAGCTAGAAAGAGCAAGAAACATCCTTATGGATTCAAGTCTGGCAACAGGTGCAAAAGTTTCTTCAAAATCTATACCTTCTTGTTGAGCATACCCTTTACAAACAAGTCTAGCCTTGTTTCTAATAACTTCTCCATTTTCATTTAGCTTGTTCTTAAATATCCATTTTGTTCC
>APFE031238351.1:60836-84789 GCA_000404065.3 Pinus taeda
AAAATCGAAACTTAACTCAAGATCAACTTTAAAATAAATCGAATGAATCTAAAAATGCATTGGAACATAACGCTCACATTCTAGAGGTCTAGGCTAGAGACGTGCTCCAGCATCGTTAAACCTAGTCACTTTTGTTTTCACCCAAGATTGGGTGATTCCTCCTTGTGTGACTCAACCGTGGTCTAGTAAGGACTTGTGCTCCCATGTACCATCGCGTATATATGGGGAGACTCCACTAGGTTATCATCCTTAATCCACAGGAAGCCGTGTCTGCCGCCTTACAGCCCGTAATGCACCGAACACAGTATTCGGGAAGATTGACTGTCGTACGGAAAGTCCTTGGTTCTCATATGATTACTAAGGTGTATATGCAGTTTTACGGATTGTCTAGTAAACCCCTTGCCTAGTTTCTCTAGAGTAGTCACTTTTTGATCCTTTTCGGACTCCTTAAAAGAAAAGGCTCACTTGAGAATTTGTCACTTCGGGCTCACTAAACATTCGAAGGTGACTAGAGTCATATTTTGTCCTTTTCTCGACTCTTAAAACATGAAAAGGTCAATTTGTGTCCTAATGTCTTAAAAATTTATTTGACCACGATTACATTTACCTTGTTAGATCTTGTTTGCATTAGTTTTGAGTAGGGTCTTTCTTCGTTAGCTTTTCTAGGATTTTTTGAATTCGATCATCCTGGCAGATCCATCGATCCCGTCTCCCGTCCCTAGTGACCAAGGGTCTCCTTCTTCTGCTGCTCCTGAGACACCGATTTGTGGTGACACTTTCCCTGTTATTCCAACTGTCCAACCGTTGAGCTCTCATGCTCCAGAGGACGAGCTTCACAATCTATTTTGGAACCCTGTTTGGGAACCTTACCAAGAGGATTATCCCTCTACTCCTACTGGTGTTTCGACCTCGATGGCTTCCTCTGATATGGAGGACACATCTCCTGTAGCGAGCGAAACACCTGTTGTGTCAAGTATTGAGACTCCTATCCCGGTCATATCTACACCCTACATTGTTACCCCTCTCGGTATCACAGTGCCTGTGCGCTATAGATCTCTAAGGGATGCCATGGGCTCTAGGAACTCCTCTTATGGTACCATGTGGGATCATAACATCGTTCCCACTACGGGATCTTTTGTTTCCCAAGTTCACAATACCATTGTCACGTCAGTTCCGACCAATCCAACCGTTTGTGTCGCATCTTCAACTCCGGTTGCTAGTGCCGTTATGGCATCTTCCATCGTAACTACTGTTTCCGCCCATCCCGTGGTCCAGTACATAGTGGTCAGTCGGCACATGCTGCCAGAGTTGTTCATCCTGCAAGTAGTGCCCCACCTTCTTCTGATGCCATTTCAGCAGGGGGCATATTCTCAATACTTGCATGCTGTCCAAAATCCAGGCGCACAAGGCCCTTATTATGACCCTATAGGTCATCATTTGTATACCTCCTTGCCATCTCAACCCGCAGTTGAGGCTTGAATTCCGTTGAATGTCGCTTGGGGTACCACTGGTTATGGTGGTGGCCAATTCTGTCCAGATCAAGGGCAGCCGTATCAAGGACCATCATACCAAGGTCAGCCATCCTACATGCAGCCTAATTATGGGCAGCAGTATTATGGCCAAACCTATCTAGGGCAACCTGGAGGCTCACAAGGACAACCCTCCCAGGGACAACCTTTGGCCTATGGTGGTCCGTCCTTTACCTATCTTGGGCAACCTTCTGGAAACCCGGGACAACCTTATGCTCAACAAGGACAACCTGGAGTCCAGCAGGGATACCCTTCGGGTCAACCCTACCGGAATCCAAGACAACCTTACGCGCAACAAGGACAACCTGGAACCCAGCAAGGATACCCTTCTGGGTAGGGTGTTCAGCGTTACATGCAGCAAGGCCAGCCCGCTGCTTAGCCTAGTCAGCCATCTGGTCTGCAAGGACAACCCTCGGTTGCATAAGGACAACTGAACACCCAGCAAGCTCAACCTTCTGGGCAAGTAGGTCCATCCCAGATCCAACCAGGACAACCTTCTGGCCAGATGGTCGAACCTTAGTCTTCCCAAGGACATCTCTCTGGGCCTGCTCAACCGGGCATGCAGATGGTCCCTGCTTCTCAAGCTCAACCCGGTTATCAACCCCAGAATCAAACTGGTCTCCAACCGTAAGGTGGGTTTCAATCCTAACCTTCTTACCAAACGCAGCCTGGTTCCCAGGCTCAATATGGAACCCAGCAATAATATGGATACCAGCAACCCCAGGGGCAAACTCAGTTTTCCCCGTATCAAAATTATCAACAGTCGCAGGTCACCCCTTATCAAAATTACCAGCAACCAAATGTTGCTCTTGCAGGTCAGTATGGTAACCAATGGAGTGCTGGGGGGCAGATCTAGAATCAACCATCTAGTTATGGATATAACCCTTATGGACAGAGTCCCTACGGATAGGGTCCTTTTGGACCTTGCCCGTCTGGACAAGGTTAATGGGGGCAACCAGCAACTGGATGGAACTCTGGCCCTACCTCATATCCACAACCGCAGATGTCCTTCAACCCTCAGCTACCATTCTTAGCAACGTTGGAACTACCCAATGTGTCGAAATTAACCAATGATATTATCTTGCATAATTCACAATGGCCGCCGGTTCCAACCAAGATACCCGGCGATTGTCCCAAATTTGACGACAAAGCTGGAGAGGATCCTCAAGCCCATGTAATGACTTACCACCTTTGGTGTTCATCCAATTCATGGCTTGACGATTCAGTTCGGCTTCGCCTGTTCCAAAGGACTCTCACCGGCTCCGCTGCTAAATGGTACATTGAATTGACCCGTGCGCCTTTTCAAGATTTCAATTCATTGGCAATGGCATTCCTCACTCATTTTCAGTTACCCATTCGGTATGAGACGGGAATGCATCTCCTTACGTCTCTCAAACAGGACACGGCTACACACATCTCTGATCATATACATGAATGGAGAAGGCGTCGTCGGTTGATCAAGTTCTGGATTCCTGATCAACTCCTCACCGATTGGTTCACAACTTCCTTTGTCCCTAAGATTGCACAGGACATTGCTATGTGAGCTTGTGTGACTGAACAGCAAGCTATCGCGCGTGCCTAGTACCTTGACTTAGTTTATTCTCAGTCAGGTAATTTATATGAGTATTTGCCTGATGCCCCAAGACCCAGTACATCCAAAGTTCCAACAAAGCCATCTATTGATGGGGTTATTGGCTCTGTGAATCCGTCGTCGAAAAAATCATCCTCAAACCCTGGGAAGCAAAAATCGCATGCTTCTAACGAAAATACTTCTCAGGGTGGTTCTAATTCTGGAAGTACTTCTGAGGTTAATGTCGTCCAGTCCACCATGGCGAACAAGGCCTCAAAAGGAAAGAAAAAGGGGAAAGCGAAGAATAAGTCTGAGCAACCCAAACAGGACTCCTCCAAACCTCCACCCGAGGAAGGAGCCAAGCGTAAACCAAAGTATCCTTGTCTCATCTATGATAAGGATCACTATACCAAAGACTACCCAAGGCGGTATGAGGTTAGTCGTTTGTTTAAAGGCGCTCCTGGGATTCCTACTGTTCTGAAAGGACCTTTCCACTCTCAACATACTCAAATGGTGGCTAATCCATCTTCGTCTTCATCTCCCTTTGGTTCCCAAGTGTTCATGGCTGGAACCATTCCCATTCATCTAATGACTCAAACAAAGGAGTATCCATCATCCACAGGGAAGGAGCCTGAGGTCCCCTCGAGCGCTCCTTCGTCCAGTTCTGGTCCGCTCCACATCGAGAGACCTAGTACTGAGACGACATTCCGACCCCCTCCCAAAGGAGTACTCCGGAGATCATATTACAACCCAAATGCTCTTGCTGCCTAGCACTATAGCATAGTTGAGGACTTAGCGCAGGCTCCATCGGCTATGTCCGCTTTAGAAGTTCTCTAGAGCTGCCCCCCTCAGAGGAAGTCCCTGCTACCGGCCATCGGTGGCATCGACCCGGCAGATTCGGATTTGATCACCTTTGATCTCAAGAGCCATGTCCCAAGGCTGCCTCATCAAATCGCCTTCCTCATACAAGTCATCATCAATTTGAAAACGATCCATCGTACGGTTATTGATGAAGGTGCGTCAACTTGTATCATGTCTATTGCTTGTTGGAAAGCGATCGAGTCTCCGACTTTGAGCTAGTCTCCCACGACGCTAGAAGCCTTTGATGGGAGAGAATCTCATCCCTATGGTATCCTTCAACGATTGCCGATTACTTTAGAAGGGAAAACTGTTGAAGTAGAAGTTGAGGTCATTGACGCGAATCTTACCTACAACCTCCTTCTGGGCCGAAGTTGGACATATGCCATGCGTGCCATGGCTTCGTCCCTCTTCCGTGTCATTCGTTTCCCTCACCAGGGGAAAATTGTCATGGTAGACCAGCTCTCCTTCTTCGCTTCTTCTTCTGAAGGCAATGTGCCTTTCGTGGACCATACCTCCATCCCTTTCGAGAGTGTGGGAGCCGGGCTCTTCAAAGATCCCACCCTCATGGCTGTTTTTTCGCTCCCACCTCCAAACCTCGCCTCCATCAGTATGATTTCGATTCGTTCTGATCCTTGGGTCCTTCCCCCCGTTGACCAGATAGAATCATGGGGTAAGGAGATGTCGTTGAGTCCCGCCGAGCTCAACTACATCGAAATCACTGTTGTATCGGCTCCTCCTGCTGAATCTGCTTCTTTAAGCGGAGCTCTTAACTCATACAACTATTCCCCTTGGCTTGGATAATGCGCCTCCTCGGATACATTAAAGGAAATATTTCCTTCCGACGAAGCCATCATAGAGACCATGTCTCTCGAGGAACCTCTGTGGTTCAATCTTCATCACCGTTCCTCGTTTCTCCCTACCCATCGGGAAATGTTGACTTGTCTCGAGCGGTTTGCTCCATGTCTCCCTTCACAACCTCTTCAGACACCTATTCAGGTCTATCAAGCATCTTCTGAAGGGAATTTGGGGAACATTACGCAGACCCAACCTATCGACATCTCTGTCAAACCAGGGATTGTCGAGGACATTTACATAGGAGTCACTTTCACTCCTGAGGAAATTCAAATCTATATAGCTCTTTTTCGCGAGTTCCGTGACGTCTTTTCATGGTCTTATGAAGAGATGCCCGGCATTGATCCAAACATCGTAGTGCATGAGATACCTACGTATCTAGGAGCCAAACCTGTTCATCAGCATTTACACCCTGTGCACCCCTGCAAGGCTGCGGCAATCAAAGCAGAAGTCGAAAAACTTCTTAAAGCTGGTTTCATTTACCCTATCCCACTCACATATTGGGTTTCTAACATTGTCCGTGTGGATAAAAAGCAGGGTACTATTCGCGTCTGTGTCGATTATCGCGATATTAACCGAGCCTGCCCGAAAGATAACTACCCCACACCTTTCATTGACCAGCTCATTGATGAGTGTGCTGGGAGTGAGATATGTTCGTTCATGGATAGCTTTTCTGGCTACAACCAGATTAATATCGCGCCTGCCGATCAACACAAGACGGCCTTTATCTGTCTGTGGGGTACCTTCGCTTATAAAAAGCTCCCTTTCGGTCTCAAGAATGCAGGTGCCACTTTTCAACGTGCGATGTCTTACGCCTTCCATGATATCCGGCACATCGTACAACCTTATCTGGATGACCTTCCCGCTCATTCGGCTAAACGCCAAGACCATCCATCACATCTCTGCGAAATGTTTCTCTGCTATCGACACTACAATATTCGACTTAATCCGCATAAATGTGTCTTCTGCGTAGAATCTGGTTGACTTCTCGGGTTTATTGTCTCCCGATAGGGCATCTGCTTGGATCCCCTTAAAGTCGAAGCCATTTTGAATCTTCCTCCCCCTACTTCTTTGTGCCAAGTGCAGAGTTTGCATGGTAAAGCAAACTTCTTACAACGATTCATCCCGAATTATGCCGAGGTGGCAAAAGGTTTCACGCGGTTACTCAAGCGTCACACCCCGTTTCGATGGGATGCTATAGCTCAAGAGTCTTTTGCACATCTTAAAACTCTTCTGATTTCCACCCCTTTGTTGCGGCCTCCAAATTATCATCGTGATTACACGTTGTATCTGGCTGTTGCTGATACCACCATCGGCATGGTTCTGGTTCAGGATGACGATGATGGCACTGAACACGTTATCTATTACCTTAGCCACAATTTGTTAGACACGGAATCTCGATATGCTTATGTCGAAAAGTTGGCACTAGCCGCCGTTTGCGTTGTTCAACGCTTCCGTCATTACATCTTGTTGCGGACAACAACAGTGATCTCTGATTGCAACCCTATGACCTACATTCTGTCACGTCAGTTGCTGGGGGGCAAATACTCGAAGTGGATCATCATCCTCCAAGAGTTTGACTTGGAATTTACTGCTGCCAAGTCTAAGAAATCGCTTGTCTTCGCTGAACTTTTGTGTTCTCTGCCATCTACTGTTGCCTCATCTCAGTTAGAGGACTCCATTCCAGACGAAACTCTCTTCCTCATTAGCACCCTCGATCCCTGGTACGGGGATATTATTGTCTACTTGTAGACATCCTCCTTCCATCCCGAGACCTCTAAGGATACTCGCCGACGGATCAGACATCAAGCCCAACCATATCACATCGTTGGGGACACCCTGTACCGTCTCAGTGTTGATTCTGTTCTTCGCCGATGCTTGACTTTCGAAGAAGCAGAGAGAGTTTTGAACGACTGCCACTCTGGTGCATGTGGTGGTCACATGTCTGGATATGCCACTGCACAAACAATCCTTCATGCTGGCTATTTTTGGCCCTCCATTTTCAAGGATTGCATTCTCGCTGTCTGTTCATGTCATGAGTGCCAAATTTACCAACGAAAGATGCGTGCACCCCCTACTCCACTGCACCCCGTTGTAACCGTCGGCCCTTTTGCCAAATGGGGCATCGATTATATGACCTGTAACCCTCGCTTAGACGGGGGCCATGGGTCCATCATCGTTGTTGTTGATTATTTCACGAAATGGGTCGAGGCGATGCCTACATTGTCTGAAGACGGCCACACCGCGGCGCAGTTTTTGTTCAACCATGTTATTTCGCGGTTCGGAGTACCCCAAGCCATCGTCACTGATCACGGAAAGCATTTTCGTAATCACATGATGACCGAGTTAACAACCCAGTTGGGCCTTAGGCATGATAGTTCGATCCCGTACTATCCTCAGGAAAACGGACAAGTGGAAGCTGTGAACAAGGTTTTGGTCACAATGCTTAAACAAACTGTTGGCATGCATAAGTCCAATTGGCATCTGATGGTGTTCTCTGCTTTGTGGGCCTACCGTACCTCCGTGAAGGACGCCACCGGTTTCACTCCCTTTCAATTAGTTTACGGACTGGAGGCTACCCTTCCCATTGAGTGTGAGATTCCTTCATTAAAGATAGCTGTCGAATTTCTCCCTGATACTATTCCAGTAGAAGAGAGTCTTCTTTACTTAGAGCGGTTGCACAAGACTTGTCGTTTAGCCTCCTTAGCTATTGAAGCTCAGAATAAGCGAGTGAAAACTCACTTCGATAATACTGTTAACCCCCGCTCTTTCATTGAGGGAGACTTAGTACTGCTCTATGATCAAGCTAACGATAAGCTAGGGGTAGGAAAATTTGAGCCTATGTGGCACGGGCCCTACATTGTGAAAAAAGTTTTGAAAAAAGGAGCCTATGAGCTTATTGATTATGAAGGAAATCCCCTAGATAAGCCCCGAAATAGGCTTTATCTGAAAAAATACTATGCATGAGTCCAGGCACTCTCTTTTTGTATATACATGTGCTTTCAGCAAGTGTGTTGTGTGTGCATGTTTTCACATTTTTGTCTTGGTGGGTTGGTGTGATTGCCACTTATTGTGTCTTTTTGTTTCTTGGATAGATGTCTGGATCGCCTTACGTTGGTTTCGCTGATGGTGCCTCCCGCAGTACACGCAACTTGTCATTTGCAGCATGGGTGATCTATGATCCTCATGGTGAGTTAGTAGACATTCAAGGGGTTTGTCTAGGTTGTATAACGAACAATGTTGCTGAATATAGTGCTGTGATTGAATTATTAGCTGAGGCGATTAACCTCGGCATTCGAACATTGGTTGTGAACTTGGACTCTCAGCTTGTCATCCACCAACTCAACGGGCGTTATTCCGTCAGATATCATCGGATTTTAAGGTTGTATTTACGTGTTAATTTATTAGAACGGGATTTTGATTTCATTACTTATCAACATATTCCGAGACAACTTAATACGTTAATCGATGCATTAGCTAATTATGTGTTGGACAGGCATTTGTATAACATGTAGTTCAACATAATACAACAAGCATAAAATACAATAAACCATAAAACATATGTATATGTGTGTGTGTGTGTGTGTGTGTGTGTGTGTGTGTGTGTGTGTGTCCAAAATGTTTGCACCCCGTGCATCATCAAAAAATAATACATGTTTGCCTGAATACATCCGGAGACAACATGTCTCTCAAAAAATATGCATGAAAGGAA
This sequence comes from Pinus taeda, assembly GCA_000404065.3. Lineage (NCBI taxonomy): Eukaryota > Viridiplantae > Streptophyta > Pinopsida > Pinales > Pinaceae > Pinus > Pinus taeda. Next base: position 69,361 of record APFE031238351.1, read on the forward strand.
AAGCCTAGATATCTAGTCTCAGTGGTGCTCATGGTAGCACGTCACTGCTCGCACTAAACGCCTCAGGAACCGGTGGATGCGAGTTGGCACCCCCACTGTGTGCCTCTGGTACGCTAGCGGGACAACCGCTAGCCGAGCGTAATCTGGAATCCCTCGAGGTTCTGAATAAGCTCCCCTCTGTCACCACCCTCCTCCTGAGGATCCGCTCCTGCTGCTGCTGCTACTGGGTGTCTCCTCACAATGGGAGACATGCCAGCTAGATGCTCTGGGCCGACATCTGCATATGCATATAAAGGTCATTAGGACAAGCATGTACTATTAACCAAAAAAATCATAAAAACACAAAATCAAAAAATGAGGTCATACCGATCTCCTCATCCCAGTCCTCTCCCTTTGGCAGGGGAAGGTCAGGGTCTCCGATGAATTCTGTCCCCACATACGGCCAGTCCTCCACCACTATCAGTTGGCGGCGAAGCCACCGGAAAAACTCAGGTCTAAAAGACATCTGCTGACCGCCACCACCCCTCGGCATCAGTGCCGCCCATTGAGCCATCCTCGGCTCTCGAGGTGCTGGGTCTGCAACAAAGGCCCCTTGGCCCTAGAATCTTGGCACGCGTTCCAAGAAGAACATCACCAAGATGGAGCCATATCCGAACTGCTGCAGCTTGCCCTGCTTGGCTTTGGTCAGCTGCCTCTTCATATTGGTCGTCACTGCTGATGCCCAGTTGAAGATCGTCGGACTCAGACACTCTGTCGCCAGGATCAAATGGTTCTTCGTAGCTTCGTGGGGCGCTTGTGCCCCCACAGCTTGTGTGATGGTAAATAGCAATGCTCTCAGGGTCAAGTCCGGAACGGTGGGGATGTCCACCTTCGAGCTGCCCTGCCCGTATCTAGCACCTAGACAAACTCGGGCCTTCACCTCCTCCATCTTCTCTCCAAATGGTCTACTACCGGTCAATCGAGGTACCGGCCCCCATCGTGACAATCCAATGAGGAAGTAGACATCGGATACGTCTAACTCCAACACTTGGTCCCGTATTCAGAACACCTATTCCTGTACGTCCCACAAGTCGACCAAATACTGGAAAAGCTCTGGCTGGGCTCGCAAATAGGACAGCATGAAAAACTTCTTGAGCCCACATGCTCTAAGTGCCTCCATGCAGTCCTCATCTGCTAAGGCTAATGGGTCTACTTGGTCATGTTCCCGTTCTTTCCACACAATCACCATTTTTGTGTATTTCCCTGCAAACACAAGCCAAAATAATGAATTAGATTCTGAAATAACTTGAAATTGCAGGAAAAAAGGTTTAAATTTGTTAAACGTTTGCCTAAAAATCCGCGCGGCCGTTGGCGCTACTGTTTCTAAAACACTCGTGCCCATGGGTGCGTGCCCTATGGGAAAATTGCCCCATTGGCCCGGGTCTGTACCCGAAACCCGTGCCAATGGGCGCAACCCCTAAAATCAAAATCCTCCCTATAGGGGATGAAAAAGAAACTTAAAACAAATTATAAACAGATGGAAATGGAGCTAAGGACAAGACCTCTTACCTGACACTGACGGCGCTCCAAATGGTCCACTGGATTTGTCACAATCGCCAACTGAAGGTCGCACTCCAAAAGCCCTAATGTCGCTCTCCAAAGGTAAAAAGTGAAAAGTAATTTTTAAATTTACCATTTTCACCATTTTATAACTTTTTGACCCCTAAATAGGTTTTAAAAGTCATTTTATGGATATTTTTATGAATATTTGTGTCGAAAATGGATTTTACGCCAATTTCTTGTGTAGCGACAGGTGTTTACGCAGCTTTGACAGCGAAACGAGTTTTATTTTATACTTTTTCCCTTTTCTGACTCTCTAAACATGAAAAAAATGTCGAGTTGGTCTTCTCGACTCGTTAAACGGAAATAAGAGGCGGTCGTCTTTAAACCCTTTTCCAACTGTTTAAAAATGAAAAGATTGTCGGACCCTTGTCGTTTCTGGTTCGCTAAGGGTCACAAAGCAACGTGGTTTTGATCACTTTTTTACTTTTTCAGATCAGAGTCACTACTTATGAAAAGTACTCCTCGTTCGTAATGATCGGGCAGTTCCTTCGAGCATTGTTTTATACTTTTTCGGCCTCGAGACACACAACTTTACGAAAAAGGACACCCCTGGAGTTTCATTTTTGCTGTCTTTTCAACCTCTCTAAACATGAAAAGACGTCGAGTTCTTCCTTTGTCAGACTCGTTAAAACTTAATGACATCGGATTCCATCGAAATGACGCCTCTCAAGCATATGCTATCCCCGTTAAGCTTGTCATCCAAAAATAACCAGGGTACTCGCCAGAAATGGTGGGGGAATAAAGGAATCATAATCATCGTCGTGTCGGCAGTATGACGCTCTTGAACATGGCACTTGTCTGCATTCGTGTCTGGGTGGGGACATCTCATCTTGTTTTACACTTGCCTCCGTGGGTTTGGGTTATCCTATTTGACCATTCATCTGCTCATCGTCTTGTCACCATGACCCCTGATCATTTGATGTCATACTGCCAAGTCCATTTCATGCGCGAAATGTTCAAGAGAATTGGCCTCTGCAAATCTCAACCTCCTCTGATACCTCACACAAAACATTTTATCCTTCTCTATCTCGTGTCGATGATGTGGGAAACATTATGGCCCACCTTCGATCAAGGTCACTTCCTGTCGACTTCAGCTCATTATCCAGGAAGTTGACTCAGAGACTCCCTTCAGGTACCTTAGAGCCTACATGCCTCAATGGCAGGTTCTTTGTGTTCGATGCAAGGTTTTCATCATTGGCCTCCGATCGGATGATTCTACGAGTGTTCGACACCGGCTCACTGATTTGTACGTCGTGGATTGTACCTATAGTACCTTGAGGACCATTGTCATTATTGATGGTACCTCTCGCATCTGTTAACTGTTTTCATCATTGACTGGTAATCAGACGATGTTCTCGCATGTTCAACTTCGACTCCCATATTCGCATGCTTGAACTTGTACTTTGCTCGAGTCGAGATGGAGCGCAAGACCCTGGATTTTGTCTGTTGAGATCCAGGCTGCATTTTGTGGATTATTATCATCACTACATGACTCATTCACTGGATGGCTACGAACATGCCTGAGTCTTTTAATCGATCCTCGCTGGATGGCTGCGTCCATACCTTGGATCCAGATTTTTATGTACTCTGTTATGGATGGCTGTACCCATACCATGTACATCATGTATTTGAGATATCAGTTGTACTTCGTGCAGGTTCTCCAGCGGCCGTGTTTTCAGTCGACCATGTTCTTGTAAAGCATTTCACCCCTCTCTCTCCCGGGCTTCATGCTTTAGGGGGCATCTGTTACACAGTATTTTGTCACCGTCCCTGTTACCCCTTCTCCCATACATTGGAGAACCTATTCCAGGACCTTTAAGAAGTGACATGACTTGAAAACACCTGCATTGTATTCCCTTGAGTATGTATTTCATATGCCCTAAAGACACCTTCTGTAAAATACCCATAAATATAGCCCTTTTTCCATTAGCGTTGTTCCTCAGTGTATCACTCGTGCCAATGGGGGAAATCCTCCAAAGAGGGTGCACCAGCTGGCGCTCTGTGTCAGAGTCGCACTAGCGCCAACCCAGTTGGGTAAAGGTTTTAACAAACAAACTTTCAAAGGTTCCTTCTAACCTATCCATGAACTGATTCCAGTTTGAGTTAGTTCAGTTGGGCTTCGAATCTCCCAAGGGGGGAAGTAGTTCTCCACCTCTCTTGGAAGCTTCCTAATGATAAAGAAAATCCCATGAATCTGGTGGATGGTCTTATCTACTCCTCCTACCTCTATATAAGCTTGTTCTTTTCCCTTTGACAAGCTAGTTAGTAATTCTACTCTTCAAGCTCCCAAATCTAAGTCCCAAAGTCTGAGAATTGCTAAGCTCATGTTACAAGAGGCCTTGTTCATCCCCATAAGGCTATATCTTTAAGGAGGAGATCCATGTCCAAGTAATCAAGGATAGAGAGGCTTGTTCCCATCCCTTATAAGCTTTGCAAGGCATGTGTTGCTGATCACCCAGCCAAAGGAGGATTTGACGTCAGAACTTGGTTGTATTCTCTTTTGTTTATCAATAATAATAGACGACTATCATTATGGTTCCACTCATGTGTCTTTATAATGATGTTTGAGTTGTATCCTTTCTGACTGATACATAGTTGCATTTCTTGGATTTTATGCTTGTATTTGTCTTGTTCTTTGCATGTGCAGGTATCTGTTCACGAGGATCGTGAGGATTGTGACCAGCTAAAGTGAAAGAACGGAAGCGATGGCTCTTCTATGAATACTAGCATTGGATTCGAGGTAGGCCCTCATCATTGGCCTTTACTTTGCAATTAGGAACCTGCGTGTTAGCGTTGTTTGATTATTGCTAGACCCCATTTAGGCTAGTGGGATCACCTTTATCCACAGAGTGGATTTACCTGTACAACAATATATATCCCCCGTCTTGCTTGAGATATCCTTGTGTTGGTGATGGAGGAATATTGTTGAAGGCCAGGAAAGGCCAGATGCAGAGGACAGTTCCGCTTGGAGCCGGAGGAGGACACGGGTCATATTTCTCCACCTTATCTATAGCTTACTTCGATAAAAATGAATGTTGTTATGTTTCTGACATGAAATGTGCTTATGCATCAAAGTTATGTTGTAATTAATTTATGAATCTTATATTGATGTATAATTAGTCATTCATTTATATGATTTAAAATTAACATCATGTATATCCTTTATGTTTCTACTGTCATGTATGTTCCATTTGAATAATTTTCAGGTTTCAAGAACATTGGGAGAAGCTGAGGGTTTAAACCTGCGGGATCTACCCAAATGAAGGACATCGGGTAAGGACACTCCTACGTAATTTAGTAGAATAAGGACTTTTGATGATTGTTTGAGAATTTCTTGTTGAATTTCGCCCTCTGCTCTATTGTGGTTCTCAACCCAAAGCCCTAGGGTGGTTTCACCTGTATCAGTTGGGCTTAGTAATCTTATATTTGGGATATGCGGTCAAACTTGGAGAGTGGGTATCGGTTTAGGGCCTATTGATCCAGGTTTGGATTACAATAAAGCCTGAGAGACTAGGAGACAAGAAAATTCCTCATAGTGTAGGTGGAGAAATCCGATGGCATTCGTGCTTGTTTGGCCTAGTGATTGGGTGGAGACCATGGTAAAGCCTGTTTTGATGTGTTCATTGTGTTGGCCTAGTGATACGAGATGGATTATAGCAAAGCCTAGTTTCTATTGATGTGGTGAGGTGGTTTAGCCTCAGTATGCCCTTGTTGAGTTCTTTTGGTTTGAGTTCCACATTCATTCTTGGAATATGGCACGAGGGTGAATGCTGAAGAGAGATTTGGCTCAACCATTCTATGGCCGGGTGGAACATGGCAACCCCATCTCCAGTTGGTTTATTGTATTCATTAATGAGAAATTAATTCCCTTGATTTCTATGTGCAAATGTATTGATGTATATGTGGATTTTGTTGGCTGATGTGTTTATGGTAAATTTGTTCCTATTATGTTGGTTATATGTACATTTATGATAGCATATATGTATGGCTCTCAGTATGTTTTTACTTTTATATGAATGGATAACGTGTCTATGACCTAATAGAGGATAATGCAGGAATTGGCATGAGGGAAAAATGGTTCATAGTGATTCTCAGATAAGTATGAGATCCCTACACTTAATTTTGTTGTTTACACCTGTAGGTTACATGTTGGTGATATGTTTGATGAAAGTCCTATCATGGCTAGTAGGGGTCTGGTTAAGGTCTTGATCAACTTATTACTTTTGCATCATTGTTTCCCTGTACTTTTATTGATTTTGAGCTATCATTCCATTCTGAGTCATGGCCTGGGTTATGGGCCGGAAAAAGTGGCTTAAATCCCGGGGTCACTGGCACATAACTGGGAATTTTGGTCCACGGTCACTGGCATGCATGCCTATCAGACTGACTTTAGGTCTCTGTTCACTCCCTTGCCCATAGCATGAGAGCGACTATGGCCTAAGAGGTCCAAAACAACAACAAGACCCAAAGATAGGTTGTTTGAGTGGCTGACTTGTCTCCTGATGGTTCGGTTGCTTATGTGGATAGGTTGGTTGATGTGTTACGTCAATTCCACTTCCTTAAGGTCACATAGGAGGTCAAATCCAATCATAGTAGCCTCTCGTCGCATGTTTACCCGGTTGGCATGGTTACTTAGGTAGATGTGGGAGGAGGGTGTTACAACAATAGCTTAACAAATTTTCATACATATGCCTTTTTTACAGTATCCTTGAAAAATCAAATCTACAGAAGGAATTTGTTGTATGTCTTCAAATATATTAATAATTGTTTGTTTGATAACTTATTTTTCCACTTAAAATACCATGATTGTATTTGCACTTGGAAAATTATTTCCAATGTGTTGAAATTGACCTATAATTCATTGTATGTCTTCAATTATATAACTATATGTTTTGGATAAAATGTTTTATGTGTTATAATAAAATGATGTAGACATTGGAGGAATTTCAAATAAAGAAATTGACACTTGGTTCCTTTTTTGGTTAAGATGTTGATCTGGTCTACTTCTTTTTTATAAAAAAAATTACGACTTAAATTGTTCAACCTCATGTTTTCCAATATTGTTATTCCTATAGATAACAATCTCCAAACATGAAGGAAGTTGTAGGCTTTCCTTGCTAAAAGAATTTAGCAGCTTAATAGAAGCTCCAGGCTTATATTAGTAATGGTTAATGATTCTTCTATTGTGGGAATGGTTTTGATTTTTCCAATATTTTTATTCGTATAGATAACACTCTCCAAGAATGAAAGAATCTCTAGGCTTTCCCTGGTAAAGGTTTTATTGAGCTATTATTTTCCTTTCAAAATGTGGAGACTCATGTCCATGAACATTGACTTTACAAACATAAAACTCAATCAATTTCTTTCTAATGGTTAGTGACTTTCCTATTGTGGGAATGGTTCTTAGTTTTCCAATATTGTTATTCCTATAGATAACACTATCCAAGAATGAAGGAAGATCTAGGCTTGCATATGTAAAAAATTTATTAAGGTTCTAGGATAACTGAGTTGATGTGTCTATCTATGATAACCTAAATTTGATGTGTCTATCTATGATAACCTAAATTTGAAATTTGAAACTTTTTTCCAACCCTAGTTAATCCATCATTATAAATAATATAAATCAACCCTAAATATCATTAAAAGTTTCAAAACCAAGTCTCATATAATTTTCATAACATAGCTAAGTTGATGCCAAGGAATGATTTACAAGTTTTGCTACAGAGAATAACCCAGGGAACCCTTATTTATAATATCAGTCTGTAGAATAGGTCATGTGAATGCTCAACAATAGCTACAAGTCTCTAAATAGCCACCACTAATCTAATTGAACTTACCAAGAGACATGACCAAGTTTTTCCTAGTCCAAGAGTTGCATTAATAATATGGCAAAATTTGTCCTAGTAAATACTCCTAGAACCCAACGAAAATGCCTCAAATTTATCCCAGGCACGGTAAAAAAACATCACCAAAAAAAATTGCATTAGATACTCTTGAATAACTAAATTCACTTTTGAATAATAAGACTAGAACCATAACTACTAGAAACCTGCAAGGACAGTTTTTTTACAGTTCAACGTTGTGTGTAGATTTCATAGTTTCCTGTTGTTATTTGTGCATGAGGCAACCTGCAACCTACAAGGATAAACGTTTTGTACAATTCAATGTTTTGAGTGCATCTCATGGTTTCTTGTGACAATTTGTGCATGACTTCATGGATAATTAGTTTGTGCATTTCAACCATTTACAGTATAAACTCGTTTCCAGTATTGGTATCCATGAGTTTATATAGGTTGTCTTGGAAAAAAATAATAGTAAGGTGCACTGTCATGACAGTAAGGTGCTTATACAAGTTGTTTACGTACCTATTATTCATGACATGATTTGGTAATTCTTATGGTGATGATACTCGATCTATAGGGACTCGCATTGGATCTATTTTCTTTCGCACTAGATATGGATCTGTGCCTTGGTCTCAATCTGGGAACACCTGTGAGAACATTCTTTGATATCCTATGTTGATCGAGGGAGTGTTAAGTCATTACGACTTAGTTGTTTCATATTTAGTAGTTCATGGGAAGGTAGGCCATTATATACCAATTTCAAATTCTTATTGAATAGCTCATATGTGGTTGTGGCTTTCCATTTTAAATTCTTGACCTTTGCTTTTCTCATAAGCGATCAGGCTGTGTTAGTGGACATTGGTACACTTTCCCTTACGTGAAACTGTTGAACATTCAAAATTATGTTTTGAGTCGAAATCAATTTGACCTTGTCCTCCATAACTTCTAAAATGGTTTTGAACAAGAAATTCAGAGGCTTGTGATTATCATAACATTTTTGTGCTCTATTACCAAAAATGATGTGGATTAAGGCCTTTCTATAACTATGATAAACAAATTGATTCAGAACAAATCCCTTGTTCAAGCCCAATGCCAGATGGAATGTCAGATTTAATTTGTGTCACAAGGTTTATTGATAACAAGTATACCTTGAAAATACATGGTCCATTTTGCACTTTCATGGTCCTTTCTTATCTCGCCAGCACAGAGGAACGGTTGTCTTGCTCCAACATGAAGATGTTAGGGTTGAGGTGAAACCCTCCCTAATACCTTATGTAACATTGGATAACTAAAGGACTTTGATGATTTAATTTTTTGGTAATGTTTGTTCATTGCATGTTTGAGGCTTGTTTTAACTAAGGAACAAGATTATATATGGTATTTTATCACTATCTTGGGATGAAATAAAATGTGAAGTTATGATGTATTTTTGGTTGCTCATTCTATAAAACAATTATCCTATAATTTTTCTATTTCATCTTGGATTTCATACTGTGGCTATTTCTTTAATTGTTCATACATTTGCATGTTATTACTTGGCTGTAATTTCACAGTTGTAATCATGTATCTTGTACAAGGGCTGTCACTTGTCCCTGCATTACCTAATTTCTTTTTCAACTAATTATGGCTTAACTATGTCTTTCGCATTATACTCAAAGCCCCATGTTCCTAGATGTTGACTTCGTAGCTATGTATAGTACTGGTTCCCTCTCCTCCCTGTATTGTTTTGCTGCTGCTATGCTATGTAAGATATTTGGAAGGCTTGATATCAACAAGTTTTCATCTGAGTGGATACCCCTATTAGATGCGACAACTAAGGCCACTATTATGGATTGGGCCCAGATATTGTCTGATAATTTAGCCTCGGCTATTTGGAACTACCGATCTAAAAGAACTCCCTCTCAAAGGATTTATCCTCCTTTCTTTTTAGCTGCTTATGTTATGGATGCAATCTATTCTGTTTCTAAATTTCCTCTAATGGGTTGGAAGTGGACTATACAGGATCCCTTGCCTATTCAGGTCTACCATAAGGAATTGTGGGATTCCAAGTTTACCCCATATTTATACAGAATTTTTCATGGAGTTATGTTGCCCCTTCACAGAATGTTGTATGATAAAAACGCCCCAAGATTTTCCCCCAAAGCTGAAGTTGATATTCTCCCTGTCGGAAGATGGTTCGAAAAAGAGTTTTTCACTTACATCAGAGTATTCAGAAGCATTTCTTCCCCTCATGTGCTTCCTTTATATGTTCCTGATAATTAATTGGCCCGAGAAATAGCTTACCAAACCTGCAGGGTTGGAGGAATAAGCAAAGAATTGAAAGACAAGAAAAAGGTCATCTGGCCGCAATTTCTTGTCTATGGGGCCTTTTCACTGTTTGATTTAGGTCATGCCTTCAGAGAAGTAGACAACATGCTGAGTCTACGGCTGTTTAAATTTCCAGGTAGACAATTCGATCCCTTTTATGTAATTAAGAATTTTACTACGGCTCTCAAAATAAAGGTATTCACTAAAGAATATGATCTCTTTGATGACATCTTCCAGCAAAAGAGCACACTAAAAGATATTTTGCACATGGCTCAAATTCAATTTGGCCCAGCGGAATTCCAAGAGTTCAAACTCTACAAAGATCGGAGATTAGAAAACATCCCCTTGGATAAATTGAGCTCATAACCAATAAGGGAGCCAACTCCCAGCATCAGTTTAAGTGGAAGCTCGGGTACAGACAAGTCCAAGTCTAAATCTAGAAAAGAATCACCAGAATGGTTGAAACGGTCCGAGAGTGACCATAATAAAAGTGAAGGGTCAGTCAGAGATACTGCCCAATCTAAAGAGCACCCATAGCAACAAGTTTTATCGACACCATAGGTGAAGGTTCCCGCTCCCCTCATCCAGCCACCAAAGCCAGTGAGAACTGAGTTGGAGAAAGAGTGGGAAACATTTAATGAATTGATAATTACCAAGGAGCAGAACATGAAGACACCTGAGAATATAGAACAAACAATGACAGAAATGGTCATTGAAACAGTCGTCAATGCTCCAGAAATGGAGCATATTCCCATAGCCCCATCATCTGAAATCATGATGAAGATAGAGTGGATTCCTCCTCTAGATGTATTTTATAGTCCGCAGCACAAAGAAATGGTAAGAATACAAAGAAAGAAACGAAAATTAGACACTATGCTCTCACCTGAGGCAGAGCAGCTAGATGTCCTTTGGCGAGACCCTACCACTAATCCTACAAAAAAATTGACTAAGTTAACCCAAATCGCAGGAGCCTATGCTTCTGCTACTATTGATAAAGCATCCGAAGTACAGCTATTACTTAAGGATAAAGTGGAAAAAATCATATTTTTGCAGCAACAATTACAGCAGGCTAGTGCCAACCGAGAAGCGGAAAAGAAATTAGAAAAATTACAACAGGATTTTCAACAGATGCAGCTGGAGTATCATAGTAATTTGGCCAAAAAAGAACATCAATTACAGGCCATATTAGAAATGCATAAAGATGACCCCAAAATCACAGAATTTGTCTCAGAAGCCCTTTCCTTGAATGACCAACTCTTGCAATAGCAAGAGGCACTCTGCCAAATAATATCACAATGGAGCTCTCATTGCAAGATAAGCGATAAAATTACAAGTCAAGTCGTGGACATGCGACTCGATTATGATTTAATTGATAAGAAAATTTCTGACTATTTGATTTGGCAAGAATTGGAGGAAGAGAAGAAATCATGCTTACTCAAAATCAATGAAGCCCACAAAGAAATGTTGTTGAATAAGTGGGATGCACAAATTAAAAAGGCATAACAGGCAGCGGAAGAAGCAGCGACAATGGCAAGCAATGTCATTGGCTGTGTCAATTTAAATCTGCATAGAGCAAACCTGATATCAGAAACTGCTCCGGGATTTCTCCCAAAGGCACAGCAACTACAGACAAGCTAGAGACAGAAAGCTGAAGAAAAGGCAGAGTGAATCAAAAAGTTAACCAAGTTGAATTGGGACACTTATTGGCAATACTTGGTTAAACCGCACAGTCAATGCATGAATCTAAAATGCCTTACAAATTCTGTCCGAAAGATAGTGCCAGCACTTGTTGATTCTGTTTTCGCAGGACAACTAAAATCGAAGGTCGACCAACCGACGCTCCTGAAGCCGATGCTGAATTCTTTCGATCTCAGAGAATAGATGCATAGTTAATTTTCAGATACAGTTTTAGTTTTATTTTTGATTTATTTTTTCCTTAAATGAGGACGGTCATTTAAACCTCCTCCTATATTTTTGTAATAAACTATTTTTAGTCTTTAGTTAGTAGTATCGTAACCCCTCTCATGCATTTAGAGAGGGGTCCATAAATTTGTCAAAAAGGTTTCTTCATAACATGCACTTCTGCACCCTCTAAGGAGGTTTTGATGAATGAATGGAACTAGATTTATTGATATCTGTGTTTAATGTCTGCTACTAAAATTCATTTCTGTAATCTTAGTAGATATTGGACTAGGAGAAGATAAATCTATATTGTTGAAGCTCATGAGTAGGACTTGTTATCAATGGTACTTTTATCTCTTAATGGTTTCTGCTTATGTGTCAAGTAATATGTTATGTTTAGTTGTTTATATATGAAAGCTTGAATGTTTAAGTTGTCATTTGGCACTTTTGTACGGTGGTGACTATTATGTTTATGCTTAATGTATGAATGACTTATTATGCGATATGTTTCTCATAATTGTTTCGGCTAATTTCTTATACAAAACAATTCACTTTTAATGAATTATTTTCTTGTAGCAATTGAATGATCTTTATTACCAATCACTGTTAGAAACTATTTTAGATCGCATAAGTGAAGAGTTAATCCCGGGATAGTTTTAGAATTAGATGTTGCCGTTCGTTAGAATAAAATTGCATGTTTTAGATTAGATTTAGGTTAAAAGCATTTTATTTAGAAATCCTTAGAAAGGAAAACATCAACTCTTATCATCGCAAACAAATTGGGAAACTGGTCCCATTATCCCCAGTCGGACCCACCCTCCCAAACAGAAAAGAGCTGCTTTCAAGGTCCAGACCAGGTGGGTATCCCCCTTGTTGTATACCCGATTTTCGGGGCTTCAACATATTTGGCGCTAGAAGGAGGGCCCGAACTGTGAATGGCTAGTAAATCTAAATCTAAATACCATTCTGAGAGTAAATCACCCTCAACATCTCCCCCGACTTCTCCTCACATTCTAAGTCTTTAAATCTTAAGTGAGAAGTTGAGAAAACAACAACCACTACCACAAACCCAAACATTTCAGATATATATACTATCGAACCTCCTTAAGTTGAGTCTTTGATTCATAAACTTCAAGGATTTTCCATATCACCGCAAAAGTCTGAAATATCTCAAGGTAGTGTGACTTCGCAATACAATCCTTCTCATCCTCTTACCAGATTATAGAGTGAAAAGTTTGGTATTGAACCAACTGAATTACCTCTACCTAAAAGGAAAAGAGCAAGGACGTCACCTCAAGGGTCTGATAGTGAGACTCTTTCATCATCAACATTCATTCCAACTTCTCCATTGCAATGTCAACCATCCACCCCTCCACTTCATATTGTTGTCCATGAAAGTACTAGAACTTTAACATCCTCATCCCTACCACAAGGAACTTCATCTGCACTTTCCTCTATTAGTAGTTCAACGATGGCTCAAAACCCATGGAATAATCCAGGGGAAGTCTCAATGCCTGCACCCTTGAGTCAATTGTTGGCCCATCCTGAAAAATGACTGCCCAAGTTTAATCCTGAAGCAAGCATGCTAGCAGAAGAACACATAAACAGCTTTATGTTATCAATAAATTTAAATGGAGTTAGAAATGAAGACGTTGTTGTTAGACTTTTTCCTTATACTTTACAAGCAGTAGCTGGATCGTGGTATTTTCATTACCATCAGGGTCCATTACTAGTTGGGACATTTTCCAAGAGCAATTCTTGACTAAGTTCGGCGATGATAGGTCTACGGCAACATTGATCAATTATCTATCGAATCTAAAGACTGAATCAAGAGAACCTATCAAAGATTTTAACTCACGTTTCAACAAGCTTTTGAATAAAATTTCGACCGCTTCCAAGCCTAGCGAAGAAGTTCGAAGTGAATGGTACATATATGCTTTACCATCGAACATAGCGATCTTTGTTGATAGGGCTGCCAAGACAACATTGGCTAAAAACATGAAGAAAGAGATAGCGGTAGAAAAACGTATCTTAGCTTTAGAAAAGAAAAACACTGTCAATGAAAAAAAATCTAAGAAGGTTACTTTAGAGATGATCCTAAGAAAAAGCAATTAAAGGACCCATTTGATTTAGAAGGATTGCAAAAAGTTTTAAAAACCATGTCTAACGAAATGGTTGACTTTAAAAGACAAGTAGCAGAGACTTCTTCTAAGAAACCCTACAAGCCTTATAGAAAAAATCCTTCAACTCATTCAAAGCCTCCCAATGCTATAACAAATGCAAAATCTGAAGGAGAAGAAGAGGAAGTTTCTAATGAAGAACCTGTTAACACCCAGGTTGTTCCCTATGACTCCCTAGGGAATACGGCGGGGGTAACCACTAACCAATCTTTGGACTACAGCTTCTAGCCCAGCTGTAATCAGAGAGGGCTCTCTCTGTTAGGTTTGCCACTGTTTTAATGAAGTTTTTAGGCTAGTTATGAAGTGAATGTTTGGTTGTTTTTTATGTTTGGTTGGGAGGATGCTTCTGATAGTCTTTTGGAGCGCTATCTTCAGAAGGCACTAATCCATTGGGCAATGGGGTCTGTAACTATTGCTCCCTAGAAATCTTGGCTTGGTGCAGCTGAAATTACAGGGCCTCTGTGTATTTCACAAAACAAACTGTAAATTGTGATGGTGAAATGATAGATAACAAGCAAAGAGCATTTAAGGATTCTTTACTAAGCTGACTAGTGTGAAGGAGGTCTATTATTTAGGAGCAATTACTTGAATTCCTGAAATAACATGTTCTTGTGATGATATAGTATTAAAGGTAGCACTGAAGAATTACTCTTTAAATACCATAAGTGAGGAAAACATATGAAATGGCTAGGATTGAGTCCAGGGTAATCAAAGATTAAATCCTGGGACTCTTCTTTTTCTTGGCCATTTAGATATTGAATCCATGGAAAGCATGAACGATACATGAAAGTATAACAAACATACATGTAACAGAGAGTAACGAGAAAACTTATTGAGCCATGGAATACACAGGAATCCTGCAACTTTGAGCCATACACCAGCAAGACATCAAGAGAGACAATGCTTGGAGAAATCCCATCATTCTTTGTATTAGTCGTCTGAAGAATTTACAACATAAGAATAACAGAAGAGATATCAAGAGATTTCTCACATCCAGAGTCCAACCCCTGCTAACAAATGCGAGGGGGAATATATAGAAAACTGATTACAAAAATATCTCAGGCATTAAGTCATCTGAGAAGAAAATATCTTCTTACACTTGTACATGGCTTGTAGATGAGAAGTAATTACAATCATAAATGAGTCTAAAAAGATTTTAACTCCCGTCAGAGTAATTTTTGACCTTTGGGGTTTGCGGAGTTGGTTGAGCGGCTTTATCATAACTGCTGAATGATGTGTTGTGCAGCTGTTACTTTTTGTGTCTTCTTGGCCCTGCCACCCGTGCTTGCTGATGTTGTTGCTGCGGTCGAGTACCTATGCTGAGTTGGCTCAGCGTTTTCATGCCTGCTGATGTATCTTTTGTCCAGCTGTGTATGTAATACAGACCTTTGTTGAAGAAAAAGTTGTGATTTCTCAACTTTGATTCAAAAGCAATCCCATTAAATCTTGCCATGCATCTGGAGGAGGCAGCCGATGTTTCAAAATTGACCCCAAGGTCTCATCAGCCTCTGTATATTTATAGAAGTGAGGGGGCTCATCAAATAACTGTGTCACTTCATTTCTAATAAAAAACAAATTATCTAATCTTTCAAAAA
>APFE031238360.1:0-12423 GCA_000404065.3 Pinus taeda
TTGCAAATATCAATATTAAAATGGCAAAGTGAAAAACCAGCTTTTAGAAGTAATCTTCTAAAAATATTGATCTCTAAAACTTCAAAATAATATTGTAAAAATGACCATATCTAATTTTAGAAGGGAAAATTTAAATCGTAAAAATAAAAATATTAAATCTAATCTGAAATAAGTTATTTTACACCTAAATAAATGAAGTTTTACACATTAGATACCTTAATATTTATATCAAACATTGGAAAAACACATATTAACCTTTTTCTAAATAAGATCGAACTAAAATTAATACTATTTAAATGAAACTGAATTTTTTTACTTTTATATATCTTTCACAGATTAATTGAAAACTTCAAATAGTTAATCCAATATAATCGTTGCAAAATATTTGCAAACTGTAATTACAAAGAAAAACATTAATCTCAAAAATCCAAGTAGTTAATCCAATCAAATCCTTGGAAGTATATTTGCAGGATGTAGTTACAAGGAATATTTTGGAAAATGTTTGCAAAATGTAACTACAAAGAAGGACATTAATCTGAAAAATTCAAGTCGTTAGTCCAATCGAATCCTTCGAAATATATTTGCAACATGTAGTTACAAGGAAAGACATTGAGTTTGTAGGTTAGTGTGAGTACAAATTTTGTAGGTTATTTTCACAAACATGTCCATTGTAAATATCTGTTATGAAAGTATAAATGGATGGTTTTCAATTGGATTAAAATATGTGAGAAGCATTATTTATGTATGAAATATGCGTCAAGATGTATAATCATTTGTAGAGTATATGTTTGAGGTCCAACACATGTCAGTGTAACCAATGATATAACATAGTGGCCAAGAAAATAAGCAAACGGTTTATAAAAAAATAAGAGATCAAATTTAAAAATAGTATTTTTTTTTTTTTTCCCAAAATCAACCCTCTGAAAATAAGAAAATTGGAGATTAGAAGATCATTAAAAAAAACTGGAATGAATCTTATGCAATGGAATTGTTGAATTGCTTAAGTACCATGAAAGTGTTATGAATAAAGATATTAAAATATACAAACATCGAATAAAAAATAAAGAAGTTTATAAAACTATTTAATTACATAATATTGAGCTATACAAATATTATAAGAAGCCTGATGAATTTCATTGGAACAATTTCATAGAGTAACATAGTCATTTCATGAACATTGCATTGCTCATTTTTAATCCTACGTAAAAAAGATTGATGCAAAGCCAATTATGCATTGAGTAATATATAATGGTGGGAAGAAAACAAAGTTACAGAGATACAAAACGATCTTCATGAATCTAAAATAAATTGATTACGCGATTACGCATGGACCATTCTTTCTTAGTATGGATTTGTAAATGGCATTGCAGTCTATTCATTCCTTTTCCAATTTATAGTGTTGAAAATTTAAAGAAGATAAATATACCATGAAGCGCTGAGAAGAATACGAATGGTTAAGGGGATTTTTGGAGACCACAAAATCCAAGTTCTCGATGCACACAGACAATAATAGCATGTTAACAATCATATAGATGGTTAGTTGTATTGGTTTTTTCCATTTCCAAAAATTAGATTACAAACAGAAATGAACACAGGAAAAAAACAAAACTTATGCTATATAGAAAAAGTAAACGGAAACAGTGGTCACCCAAACGGAAGTTTTACTCGGGTAAAATCAAAGATATTAGATTTCTATCTATATATATTTTAAACTATTTTTCATTAAATATTTAAATTTAATTATCCAACTAACGTTGAAATCCAATAGAAATATTATTATGAACGTAATAATCTCCATAACTTCACAATTTATTTAAAATAAATAAAATTTAATTTTCCGTTATTGTTTGCGTTGCCTAAATGGAACGGAACCTGATGTATATAGTTTCATTTTAATTCCTTATTTGCACACCGAATTAAGTTGCAAGCCATATACAGAAGCTCTGGTCTGCAAATGTACGTGCGTATTTAATGTTGGAAATTAATTCCAACTGCAAACAATGAACATTGTGATAGAAATCTATTTTTCCGTACATGTTCTAGTATGTTCGGTAGCTGCAGATATTTGGCACATTAATGAGCATTAAATTCACAGAATTTAATTCTCTTTCAACCGCCGACTTAATCTCTTGAGAAAGGCATCACTGCTTCCGTATTCAATAGGCAGATAAGCATTAGAAGATATTTTGGTTATTTTATTGTTTAAACTCAGATATTTATCTTCCCTATAAATGTAATGAGCAGCAGCATAGAAGATGTGTGGCAACAGTGTTAATCTCTCTGCAATACAGCACAGCAGTGCTAAAATGTAATTTCTGTGTTTTTGAGAAAGAATGTGCAGCAGCACGAGCTCACATGAATGAAGTTCTATGCACAACAGTGCTGAGATAGAGTTGTTGTAACACAATGGTGAGACAGAGTGTTGAAACAGCAGTGCAGACACAACAGTGTAAATTTGCATGTATAAAAAGATTGAAGTGCCTCTGAATCAGGCATGTTGAAATCCGTTTGTTAAGAGTTAGATGTTATTTGTGTGGAACAAAAGCGTTCCTTGATGAATCCCTCTGTTAAGAGGAAGATGCTCTTAAGCATAGATTTCTGGAACAGAAGTGTTCCTGTTGTTATCCCTCTCAAGAGGAAGACGAATTTGTATCAACGTGTTTACTGTTTATGAATACAAGTTTACTGTTTACAAGTTTACTGTTGCTGTTACACCACTTGCACATTGATGTTACACCAATTTTTAGTGTTGCTGAGTATTGCTCTCTTTAAAAGTTTTATTTTAAATTATCAGAAATTTTTATGTTGTTGCAACACAAAGTCTCTGTTGCTGCAACACCGAACCATGTTGCTACAACACCAAATCCAGAAAACAAAATTTTCAGTTTTCGAAACAGATTACTTTTGTGTTGTATGTTTGTTAAGAAATTTAACAAAAAATTCCAACATTTAACGTATTTTCGCAAGGATCAGCCGTTGTGATATGTTTCGTTCCTAAAGACACATACCGTCGACTTTACGACATGTGAACATTTAAGCCTTAGCTTGCAACCATTTGTCTACCCTCTCGATTTTTGTACTCCCGATTTTTGTACTCCGGCGATACTTTGTTTTGATAACACAGTTATTGTGAATAGTTTGAAACATAGATAGCAATATTTTAAACATTTATCATACGGCATTCTTCTGGGCCAATCTACTTCCGTTAGTTCTTGTCTTTCCTCACTCTTCTTACTACTAATTGAGCACCTAAGGTTGACAAAATGCACATAAAATTAGCTAAAATGGTTCCAAATTAATTTGAAACATGTGAATTTTATTATTTATAAAGTAATTTTAAATTTAATAATTATAACTTTGTACATGTCAATTTATTTTTTTTAATATGTTATTAAAATATTTATTTATATGGTAAACTGTTTAAGATCGACAAGAATTTTACTTCTTTGGACTTAAAGAAACATGTTAAGCCCAGGAATGCCATAAGTTTTTAGCAAGATAAAAATAATGTGCTTTTCATAATACTATAATCAAATCATTTCATAAGTGATCCAAACATAATAAATAATTTAATAATTTTTTTTTCAAAATATAAAAACACTTATAATTAAAATAACTTCTTTAATTTAATTTATATTTAATTTTTTTTTTTCTAAATAAAACTATTCTATTATTCACATTAAAGGTATATAGTTACAGCATGATTAGCATAAGAAACCACGGCCTACAAGGAAAGGCGGCTTGAAACAGAAAATTGTACAAAATAGAGAGTTTGGACTAGGCCATGTTATGGAGTCCCACACACGGAGAGTTACCCATCTTGGCCTTGCTAAGCTTAAAGGCATTACGAAAAACATGCATATTAACCCTCGACGTAACAGGAGTTACAAAAATTGTCAACATTGGCAAGAAGTCCTCAATACTGGGTCGCATAACCTGAGACGGAGCTGTTGAGCATGAATTAGGCGCCTGGAGGCTCCTCCACGATCCTGCACCAACCACCATTAGCCAGATCCTGTGCTTGGGCATCCTCGTTCACTAACGAACCCTGGACCGTTGGCTCCATCACTGTGTCATTAACATTGCGTGCCGGAGTCTCCATAGCTCGCGGGGAGCCAGAATTCGGCACAGAACACTAGAGTCGCCCTCTTCCCAGGCTTCGTCCAGAAAGAGCATTGAGACATGGGTTGTAATGCGAGGACGGTTCAGGGTGCAATTAAATGTGAAGATTGCAGAACCGAAGGAGAGCGAGGATGAGGAACCTAGAGAGCTGGGCTCAACGAATTGAATGGGCCACAGAAAGCACCCTCTCCCACTACAAGTGTGAGGGTACTGGCCAGAAGTGAATTTGCTAGGGGGAGAGAGGGAAGGAGGGCGAGAAGGTGCCCCCGGATAGGTTCCTCTATGGCTTAACATCCTTTGGCGGGGGCGAGCCATGTCTACAGCATCAGCACCCTTGCAGGTACCAGAACGAACCACTAAAGAGGTAGGACTTAGGCGAGACAAACAAACAATCGAACAGGAGCCCAAAGCTTGAAAGAGTGTGAAGGAAATTGATAGAGGTAGTTGCTTCGAGCTAACAAAGCAAGGGCCCAACCAACATAACATTAGAGACACCTGAAGAAACCCATGGTAGAGGTTGGCTTTAATGCCCATTCCCCTGCCTCGAGATGCTCATGCCATTACTATGGCATTGATGGGGGCCGAGAGCCATGACATAACAGAGTGTGCGGAGGTGAAAGGTAAATCAGAGTCGCGTGCACAAATTCCTTTAAACCAAAGGAAGCCCACCTACATATGATCATCCAACCACATGTAAATGGCATCTGTGTACAGGGCTGGCAAGTGGCGGCTTTTCTCAACCCATTAGAGTCCCATCAAATTTAAGACATCCTTGGAATTTATTTATATTTAATTAAAATAGTATAAAATTTTAAAAATATATTAACTATTAAAAAATAAGTATTAATGAAATAAATAATTAAACTCTATCCTAAATCATCATTTCAATATTTTTCAATAATATTGGTTTTATTTATATTAATAATGAATGGGTGTTAACAATTTATTTATTTAAAATAAAATAATAATAATTATTTTCATTAAATAAATAAATTTATGTTTAGAAATTTAAAAAAAATAAAATGGCTTCACATTGCTGGACATCAATCACCATGTTAATAACCGTCCTCACCGTCAATAACCAGAAAAAATGAAAATGGTTTCACATTGCTAGACATCAAACACCATGTTCATAACCGTCCTCACCGACAATAACCATCGTCAAAACCCTCGGCACTCCCATTCACTACTATATATTTGATCATTTTTTTCCATTTTCTAATAAAACTCATTATTGAAAAAATAAATTATTTGGCTCCTTTTTGAATAAATTTATATGCTCAATCCAACGGACGATAAGTTGAATTATTTAGAGGAGAGTTCAAGTTTCATGGAAGGATTGAAGATGGAAGTGTTTTTTGAAAATTAAAGTATGCGGGGAGGATTGGGAGGGATTTCCACCATTTGTTTTTTATAATAATATTTGGTAAACAAGGTTTTTATAATCATGATTGTACGATAATATGAATAAGAACATCTTTCTGAATTTAAAGTTAACCTAAAGTCAAATTCATTAAAAATATATATTACGCTCAAAGTGAGTTTCATAAGTTCAGGATGGGTTCTTGCTTTATGTAACAATGAACAAACTGGCGTTAGTAGTTAAACACTGATTCTAGACAATGCAATACTTGAGTGGGAAGCGAGAACCTAGAAAATAATCACTTTAAAATTTATTCAATAAGAATGACATTCCTGTTTTAGCATTGGAATGGAATTACTGTATAAGAAGCTGTATATAAGAAGTTTTTCTTATTGATTTACAGATTGTACTTATAAAAAATTTGTTATTGATTTATAGTTTAGAATGAAGGACTGTGTAAGTTTGTTTGTTTGGCATTTGTTACTTTAAAATAAAAATAAATTACTTTTTAAATAGAAAAATAATATTGGTTATAATAAAAAAGAAATGAATATGCTATAAAACAATTAAAAGTAAAAAAAAATTGTGAATAAGATGTTTAAAGTTTATGTCGGTCTCCCATAGCTGAAGTGGCCATGGCCGTGGAATGATGTCTCTCACAGAATAGGTGGATCTTCCGTCTCCCATGGTGGATCTTCGGTCTCCCGTGGTTCTTGGGTGAATAATGAACATGTAAAACTAGAAAATAGGAAAGTCCTACCAAGCTTACAAAAACAAAAAATGTAAACTTTATACTTTTCAAAAATATCTCAACAAAATATCTAAATAAACTATTAAAAAATGTATATTAACTAATTTATGTTTATATCAACTTCTTATATATCTATATATGGAAAATTAAATTAAATTTAAATATTTTATTGTTATATATAAAAAATATTCAATATAGTTTATCAAATAAAATATTTATAAAGAATTTAATATTAGTTTATAAATATATTATTAATAATAACAAGTTATTTTAATTTGGAGTCAGATAAGTAATTATTTGAAAGAATTATTTAAAACTCAAAAGGAAAACATAACGACATTTTGATGTAATAGCAACCATTTTGTTTTTTGCTTTTGGTGAAATAATTAAAGAAAAGAACGCACCCTCTTCCCTGCGTCACCACACATTAACATTTTGATCACGAGACACCTTCTTGCTCTTAATCCCATCACAAGCGAACGAAGTCAAATGGATTCTTATTAAGAAGAGTAAGAGTAAGTATTGCACCGAGCACCTTCTTCTTTCCTGGTGATGGGATTATAGATTTTATATGCTTTAGATTTCTCACTATGTACGGTAAATATACATTTCTCACTTATACTATTTAACTTCTTTCTAAATTTTTTAAGAACATGTGTATAGGAAGCACAACAAAAAAATTTATAAATAAGATATATGACAATTCTTACCACTCCACGATTCTTCAGGAACTTTGTTCTTCACACTCTCAATCAGACTTATGTTAAACATATAAATAGCACAAGTTACTACTTCTCCCCAATATTCATTTGGTAGATGTTTTACCTTCAACATTATTTGAGCCATATTCATAATAGTTTGATTTTTCCTTTCAGTCGTTCCATTTTGTTGTGGGTATAACATGTAGTAAACTTCCTCTTGATTCTATGATATTGACTAAACTCAATGAAATATGTTATCGTATATTCACCACGTCTATCTCATCTCAAAATTTTAATATGCTTTCCACTTTCATTTTTAACCATAAGTTTAAATCTTTTAAATACTTTAAATGTTTTTTTAAAAGATAAACCCATATTTTTGGAATGTAGTTATCAATAAAAGTTAAAAAGTAGACATTACCAACCAATGAAAGTGTTTTCATTGGTCAACACAAATCCATGTGAACAATATCCAATGGAGCTTTCCACCTATACAACACTCCGTATACAAATTTATGTGTGTGATGCTTTGCAAATATAAACTTTCACACAAGCTCGTTGGTCGTTGATCGTTGAATACTCGGTAACCCTTTCACAATATTCCATGAAAATATAAGTTACCATACCCTAAATGTCATAACCACGATTCATCCAAATTTTTAGTTTTATAAGCATTCAATTAGGGAAATAATTAATTTCTCAGTATAAGTCGAAATATCTTTTTCTTTGTCATTTCTACTCTTGCTATAGAAGAACAATTTGTACCTTTTCTCTATCGGTTGTAATATGCTAACAAAATTGCATTTTAAACAAACTACATAATACACATCATGAACTATTCTTCTCTCACCATTTCTAGTATAAACAGCAATCGCTCCTTTATTTTTAACAAATAACATATTATGGTTATGGAGCTTGAGTTCAAAAGTAATACTAGTTTCCAGATTAGAAAACAAAAGCCCCTATCCAAAAACCAAATATCATTAGAAAATTATTGAGTTACATTACAAGTAAAAAAACATTAGGTTCTCATTATCTTCAAATTCTTCTAAGATGTGTGTAGTTTTCTTACCATAATCTGCATACCTCTTCCAACACTTGCTAGGAAAATGGACATATATTTTGCAATAATAACATTGAACTTTAGGCATATCGCATCATTGATTTCCTCGATGCGAGGTTCTATGTTCCTCCAATAGTTACCAAACTCGAATTCAAATTCAAATTAGAAATTAGATATATACAATAAAAATTCTTATAAATTTTCAATTCAAAAAAAAATTGATAACTCATATGTGAAGAGTAGCGTGCTTGTTAGTTTTGTTCTATTGATTTTAAATTTTAAATATCTTTTATTAACTAATATTTTTAGTAATATAACATTCTTATAAGTGAAAGTCATCGAAAATTTTTTCATGACCCTCATCTCTTTTCCTCCAAAACTACTCTTTTTCAAATCTCAAATATAATATTTTTTTTAATTTATTATTTTATTTATGTTAATAAATCATATTCATAAAACAAATTTATCTATAATTACGCAACGTAATATATAATATTTCTAAAAAAAACTATCACCAATAAAACAATCAAACACTTTCAAAGATTCTTTCTTTTTTAACTAAGTTTGGAAGACTGGAAAAACATAATTCTTCTAATTTTATTTTTACATTCTATATTTTTAGCATTTCGTTATCTTTCTTTCTTCCCATACATGTCATTCTTCCTTTTCCTACTTGCTACGTTCCGCTGACTAAAAAACCATAATTGTTCTCATTTCATTTTTTACTTTAGATATTTTTTAATATCTAGTTATCATTCTTTCCCTATATATACCGTACTTTATCTATTTCGGTTCGTCGACAACGTTTCTTTTCCTCCTTTTTGAAGAACGTTCCTTTTTGAGAAAAATTATTTCATAGGAGGGAAGGAAAAGAACTTAGATATAGGTCAGCACTGGTTCGGCTTACCTGCTGGCAAGAAGAGAGGAAGGAGAGGCGCTCCGATCTAGCTATTCGAGTGAATTAACCTGCTAAATTAACATGTATGAATTGAAGCAAATTTGGACAGGAAATCGAACCAATTAGCGATTTTCAGTATCTGTTCCCCAAACTGGCGCATTTGGTAACTATGGTTACTCCCCCTTAAATTAGAAGGACGTTGTTGAGATTTCTCTTCATCAACATAATTATCTCGCAGACATCTTTTATCGGCTACTTTGCCATCTCTTCCTCTATATCTTCCTGTGCCTCTTCTTCCATTAAATTGCAGCAAAGTTTTAAAGGCATTCTTTAACGTTCTATCATCATATCTTCACATCATGGATTCATGTGCAATAAACCAACTAATGAAGTTATCAATTTGCATTTGATTTGTGTCTTTAAACTCTTATATGGATATAACAATGACCTTAAATTTCTTTAGAAAGCTTCAAATCACCTTCTCCATCACTTTCTTGTTTAGAGAGGCCTTCTAAATACTCATGAATTGAATCATAAAAGAATCTATGGTTTCACTATCTTTCATTTTCACATTCTCCAAATATTTTATCATATTGTGCAATTTGGCATCTTTCACTTTCATACACGGTGAGACCAAAATTCGAAAGTTTCACATGCCTTCTTAAAAAATTGTGCACTTGCGACTTTTGAAAATACCACATCATCTAAGCCTTGCTCAACTTTATTCTCCTTATTTTTCTTCTCCCAACACTATCCATTCAGCATTTGTAAAAGCCATGTCTCCTATATGATCAAAAAAACCTCTGGATACCCATTGCAACAAATTCCCTAAAATCATGAGAACCCAATATTGTTATTATTGAAATTGACCAACAATCGTAACTTCTCAGTTAAAATAGGAATTGACTAAATAATATGGGTATTTGAAGCCATTTTTCACAAAGAAATGAATTCTTCCAGTGAACATTAAAATCAATTTTCCACTTTATCATAGTCTCTTCCTTCGAAGTAAACTAACTTCCTTCAAAGTAAGCTATATAAAATGATGAAGAAACAAAATGTCTTTAATACTATGCAGAATACTCTCGATTAAAAATTCAGAACAATACCAAAATCAATAAAAAATTTTGGTTTTTTTTTTTTTTTTTTTTTTACTTCTTTTATTTGTTGAAAAAGACAACAATATATTCCATGCAGTGTAACTTCAGAGGAAATTTTTTTGCAACAATATTGTTTTAACGCAAAATTGCTTAATCCTAATTAAATTGCAAAGTTCAAGCATCACTCTTCAATCTTGCAAACTCTGTGCAATAGCTCTTTTCAGATTGACACATCAACAAAACCTCAATTCTCTGAACCTCACTCTCAGATTCCAACACTACACAAACTGCAAACTGGCTGGGATACCTGTTGAAAGAAATAATGGCTACAAAGAAATACAAACAGCAGGTAGAACTGCTAGTTTACTCATTCAAATACGAAAGCCGAATGGGATGATTTCAACATTTGGCTGGGCATTTGTATTTATAAGAAGTTTTAGTCAGTTACATCAATTAGCAATTTGGTTTTTTTCAATTCTAAAAACTCTAAGGTGGTGGGCTGTTTGAGCAACGTTGATTGTTCGTCTGAATGAGCCAGGGCGGTGAAATGGATGGTGCTGTGTGGTGAGGCGACGAAGGATTGGCGACGGTGCGTGGTGAAATAATTAGTCTTACAGTATGAACTTTGAATTCTGTCCTAAATTTATATAGTGACATCAGTTACATTTTATAGGTTACGAATTCGATGTATTCAATGAGTATGGAGTAAATTCAATTCTTTAAGTTTGCCCCACACCCATCAAATATCCAAATCTATTCTCCCCATGACGGCAAGACACGATGTCAGAATCTCAGATGTCAGTCTTTCAGAGAAACTCTTACGGGTTCTTATCTCTCTCAGATAAAGCTGCTGGCAGTGCCCGAGAGCTCTGACCAGTACCACATATAGAATCAAACCACAAAAGGGGATTATTCACACCATGTCACGGCGAATACAAAATTTCTTAACACCATCAAAAAACAACAAAAGTAAAGGCTATTCCTTGTAGACAGCCCTTCGAAATCCTTTCCCTCTAGAAATGTTTCCGTGATGGCAAGGGAAAAACCAGAACAAAAGTTGTTCTCTCAAAGTCAATGACAATGAGCGAAAGAGTTCTTTGCCTCATATATTATGGGTAATCAAATCGTCATTCTCCCGTGATAACCAATCCAATTTCATCTCTTAGCAATAACAGATTCCTATCTTGTCATACGATCTTACCCGTTTCTCATTATGGGATTCTCCTGCATATCCTAGTAGATTGGAAAACATTGCTTCATGTGGGCTACACTCGGATTAATTATCAGATTAATATTACTCTGAAACCTTTTCTTTCGTTCACTTGGACAATCCCATCCTAACCATTGCTTTGCCATTCAATTCCTATAGGGCATACAATCCCATGGAAACCATTGCTTTACCTTTCAATTTTAATACGGCATAATCCTATCCTAACCATTTCTTCCCTTTCCTTCACATGGACAATCTCAACCTAACCATTGCTTTTCGTTCAATTTTAATGGGCCCTCTTAAGTTGAGTATATGACTCTTATGTTGAGTATATGACTCTTATTTGTTACACGTTTAGTTAATTACTGTAATTGTTAGGTTAGGAGAGTCTGTTTCTATTACACGTTTATTTAATTATTGTAATGGTTAGGTTGGGAGTCTGTTTCTCTTATTTGGGAAGTAGTTGAAAGTGAAT
Source organism: Pinus taeda (assembly GCA_000404065.3). Taxonomy (NCBI): domain Eukaryota; kingdom Viridiplantae; phylum Streptophyta; class Pinopsida; order Pinales; family Pinaceae; genus Pinus; species Pinus taeda. Next base: position 11,684 of record APFE031238360.1, read on the forward strand.
TGGTTGGTTTGAGAGATTATATTTCAACAAGTTAATGGTCACATTTCGTTTAGTTAATTATTGTAATTGTTAGGTTGGGAGAGTCTGTCTCTATTACACGTTTATTTAATTATTGTAATGGTTAGGTTGGGAGTCTGTTTCTCTTATTTGGGAAGTAGTTGAAAGTGAATTGGTTGGTTTGAGAGATTATATTTCAACAAGTTAAAGGTCAAATGTGACCAGCATAATTTTTAAATTTGGAAAGAAAGCTATTGGTATTTATATTTGCAGAGTTTTAATTAAGCTGATAGGTCTCTACTTTATTGGAATTGGCCACTTTAATATTTTTGATTGACAAGATTACTTTCTTGCATATCTAAATCATTTATTTAAACATTGTTTAAATTAAATTTTTAGCAAATCATGATTAAAAATTTACAGTTCCTCTTCTTTATCTCCACATATTGGGATTAGAGAAAAAGAGATTAAAACTTTAGTTTCAAATGTCACTATGAAACAAATGTCTGTTTACATTATCAAACATTTGAATGCTAAAAGGTGGAGGAATAAGGGCAAGGTTTCTTGGCTGAGCTTTTGAATTTGTGATTAACTAGCACATCCATATTTACCAATCTGTTTACCAATATAGTTGAGATACAAGGATATGCGTATATCAAGCATATATACAACCACATTTTCCAATGTGCTTGATATACATGGATAAGCTATATCAACAACATTAATAATTATTATATGTATTT